>JAOVVA010000002.1:17000299-17012811 GCA_028565275.1 Leiocassis micropogon | reverse complement strand
CGTCCACATATGGGAAACGCAATTGCAAATGCAATTTGCAATTCCTTTTGAATATTGTCCGGGATATCGCTCCATACTCCAAACTGTTGTCCATCATGTGAAATTCAATGGGAAAAAAAACCTACATACTTTTTAAAATCATGTTCACACATGCTCTGTGAAAGAAGCACAATAGCACCTTATTACATGATGCGCTAAAACCTGACCCACTCACAAATCTATTTGCATCATTTTGAAAGCAATTACTGTTGAGTGCAAGGTATGAGAAGCTATTCTAATCACCAGACCTACTGTATCATGTGAATCTGCCTCATAAATGACATGCATGAAGTTCTAGTGAACGGTAGTGGTGGATTTAATGATTTGAAATATGGTCTCTGAATACTATGAGCTAAGATAGTGATTCCATGATGGGTGTGCCATTTAGCCCTTCCAACTAAATTTAAACTTTTAAAAGCTTTTTGTTTAACACTTAACCTAAGAAAACATTTTAAGCACTGGAAAAATGTGTTAAACCATCTCATGCAACTAGAGTTTAGGGAGTGTATTTGCTGGCGATGGGTGCATTTCACTCTTAAATCAGTAACAGGGTTGAAAGTAACAGGGGTTGTTAACATAAAATGAGCAAATACTCAAAATGGGGTTGCCATGCTATAGTGGGCTTAGCATGAGGATATTATAGACATTCTATTGATTTACTTGACCCACATGAAGGACACTTACCAGGATTTTATATGGAGTATCAATGAGATACAAATGGCATCCCAATCATGTAATCGACCAAATTCAAATTCTTTAATGTTTTCTAGGAAGTTAATTAAATTGAGTGGTTAATTAAAAATGACTGGCATCGAGTATCTATCTCACCGGACAAACCATATTAAAGGTGTACAAAGCAATACTACTCCATTACGTAGTTTTTTTTTTTTAAACATCACAGGCTGAAGCTCTCAGACAATTTACTGCTGTAATATAAAAAATCATTAAAAATCGAAAAACTACAACAAACCAGCATATTTACAGACAGATCAAGAAAGAAGGAAAAAAAAATGCAGAATCTTACATTAGCTTATGGAGAACTGAAATACCTTGAAACTGAATGGAATATCAGTCTTGCCATGCCTGGCTTCACTCCACAACCCAGAACTTCTGACAATTTCATGCTACATGACTTGACTGAGATTCTGAAAATGCTTTGATGATTTAAAATGTGTATATCCTCTAGGGTGAATAAACTGACCAGTACCAATACAATGCCACCACAGCAAGCTTCTAAATGAAGCCCAAATGTGATAAATGCCCCCCACCCCCAACCCCAAATCAATACACTCTACATCGTTTAAAATACCAAGAATACACATTGCTTCTCCTGCAATCCCCACATCACACCAGCCTAAAACCATCAGCAGGCCAAATAGCTCATTTGGGCAACAACACTAGTATAGAAATATAAATGATGACCATGCATGTAATAACCTTCAAAAATAATTCCCACTGCACTTTATTAAATATCATTAATAATGCACAAACCTTTTCATTCACTAACCACTGGGTTTTCTAATTAGTTTCATGTGTGTTTTTAAAGCAAAAAGAAAGTTTGATTTCCATGACATTAATTATTTTAAACAGGGCCCTCACTGAGGAACTCTCAGGCTATCTGAGCTGGTAGTAAGCCATCCATCTGGACTATGGACACTTTCTCCCAAATATATCCCTTCAGGCAAGTTTTCAAATTCATGTGTGTGTGGCAACATATTCTACCTAAAATTAGATTATTACAAAACATATCACATTCCACCTATGTACTTTTTCCACCTTGACATCCAATATAAAGGTTTTCAATGTTACTGCAAACTCACAGCCAGAAACAAAAACTCAAATCTAAGTTACATCATATACTGAATCTACATATACTGAAGCATCATATCCTGTATTAACATTTTGAATTATCATACTGTGTACTATATCAACATGTATTGTATCATCATAATCTATATCAAATCACCACATAATGAATCAACAGACTGTATACTGAATCATCGTATACTGAATCATACTACTGTATACTAAACCATCGTATACTGTACCATGTATCATGTACTGAATCATCAGACTGCATACTGAACCTTCAAACACAGAATCACCATATACTGATTCTTTATATACTCAATCATCATGTATTCTGAATCATCATATACTGAATCATACTACTGTATACTAATTCATATTATAATGTATACCGTATCATCATGTACTGAATCATCATACTTTATACTGAATCATCATACAATGAATAATCATACTGAACCATCATATACTCAATCATCATACTGTATACTAAAACCTTATACTGTATAATGAATCTGAACAAATGCAAACTGATGAGAGACCGTTAAACTGCATGAATTGTGAAAATTAATTAGCACTAACTAGAACAGAGCTCTTACCTTATTCTGATCAGTCCAGTACAGAAAGTAGCCCTGAGGATCCACCCGTAACGTCACTGGGGTCACTGTCGAAGAATCCTTAACAGAACAAAACAAGTCATCATTAATAATGGTTATACTATTTAGATCTAGCTGATATTACAACATGAAACAAAAAACACGAGCTCCAATACTGCCAATTATAGATCATCTTAAAATCACAAATCAAATTTAGTACACCGTGTGTGTGAGCTATGAGTCTATGAAAATCTGAAATTTGAGTCAGACCTTGCATAAGTGTTCTACATATTCATGTTAATTTTTAATAACTTGCATTGGTGCAAGTCACAAAATCCTAGCACCCTACACAGAGCTCACCTCCTCCACAATGATTAGAGACCACAATCTTATTTTAACCTTACATGTAACTTATCACTTTGACAAAAACTAAATGTCAGCTGTAACGTTAATGTCTGTTTCAAGAAGAAAAAGGACATTTCCCCGTTTATTCAGTGCCGACTGTCAACTGAGGCACAGTGTATCCTTTACAGCTCTCTAATTGTGTTATTTTAGACCTTTGGCGGATCTGCCCACATGCACGAGCACATCTAAGTTGGGTGGCAGAGCGCATCTTAGCTAAAGTAAGAGAGCCAAGAAGAGAAGGATTAAAAGCACGAAAGTTGCCATAGCAACAGACCAATATTTTCAGTTTTATGTGTAGCCCAAGCTTTGAACTGCCTACATTTTCTGCGTGAGCATACCACAAACCTTTATTTATTGTCTGCTTCCTGGCACCCTGTAAGATTTTGCGGGTGTAGTGAAGAATAGGCTTGAACAGCGTTTCACATTGTGCAGCTCACCATAAGAACATGCCTCCTGTTGTTGATCACAGAAAGATATGAGCATGCATGAATGGGTTGCACCATCTGCATCACATTTAGTCACTACTTTGTGAAGGTGCTCTTTGTAGAAGGAAGAAGTGCTGGATTCACATAAATTTTAGAAATTAGGTGTGGGAATTAAATACCACTAATTTATATGAACAAACACTCACTTGCACACATATATCCACATACTGTACATACTTGTATTGTATACAGATGGGTCCAAAAAGTAAATACATACTTCAACTGTTATCTTTTAAAAAACTCGAATTGAATTATGGCAGCAATATGTAGTATTATGTTTCCTCTAAAGATGTCAGTAGTTGCACCATCGCTGATGCTATCATGTAACCATCAGAAGAGAGGCATATATTTTTCATTTTTAAGTGTTTTGGACCCACTGTGTGTGTGTGTGTGTGTGTGTGTGTGTGTGTGTGTTTCTATTAGTCATAAATTATGGATAACATCAAGTGCTAGGAATGCAGTACCACTTTTTCCACTTTTCCATTGGTACAATACGGATGTTATAAGATTGTCATCCTTTTAGTTGATGTGCTTAGTCTTTCAGCTGATCCCGTCGAGGACACACGCACACCACTTGGCACGGGTTTTTTTTACACCGTATGCCCTTTCTGATGCAACCCTCCCATATTACTAGGGCTTGGGACCGGCACTGCATCCAGCGGCTGAGGTTTGGACATTCGGTGGGAATTGAACTCAGACCTACCACTGAGCCACCAATGTCCAAACTCTGTCATCCTCTTAGTAATTTAGCTAAATCTCTCCAAACTTATGGAATACCTGGACACAATGATTAATATAGACAAGTCATGTTCAACAGTATGTTTGCGTGCATGACCTACGCTGTGTCAGCTTTGGGCCCAATATTAAGATGTATTGGTGCATCCTTTTTAAATACCTCTACTGTGTACATCCATATCAACTAAACAAACGGTTATTTATGTCAATCAGCCAGTATGACATGGTGATGATACGCTGTAGATAAAATTGTTCTTGCGCACGTGAGCTTCTTTCGATGCAGCTCTGGAGTTAAGTGATGGAGGGTTTTTTTTTCGGTGTCTTTTTTTTCAAAGAACCAACAGGTGAGCAGATCAGCATCCTCATCCTCAGTGCTTCTCCATTATTAACAGTGCAGCACTGAGGGACTGCATTACACTCCAATAATTACTCAACCGACAGCAACAGCAGACTGCGCGGATCTCCCAGTCAATACCACACTATTTTATCTTAACAGATATTTCCGAAATGGAGATTAAAGGAAATCCACCTCTTTCCTCCACTCAGGTGTGAATTGGACATATTAAAAATTAAAAATAAAAAGTCAGCAGACACTGGGATTTCATTACATTTAAAGCATCATGGTACATACTGGTTGCAAAAAAAAAAAAACAAGACAAATAACATGATCATTTCAGTGCTTCGAGCTGACTAAGAGCTCACAGATAAACGGATGATTGAGTTGCCTAAAGCAATGATGTTTAAACAGAACAGTTGATATTTGTTTATTTTTATTCCTTTTTTTTTTGAGAGGGGGTGTCGAAGAACGACGCGAAATCGTTGAAGTTGGTAGCTTTTTGTTTTCATGCAAGTCGGCGGGGAAATCGCAGAGACTGACAGCACACGCCGCTGTCCATGACTTACCTCGTCCCATTTCATAAAGCGACTGCCTTTCTTCAGACTCTCCGGTACGCACACCGGCTTGAGCTGCAGCGCGTGAACCCCGGGCTGTGCTCCGGCCATTCAGCATGCACATTTACCTCCAAGAAGAGAAAAACAAACGCAAAAAAAAAAAAAAAACAAGCTGAGAGAGAGCGAGATCTTCTGTCTTCTTTCAGAGCCCTGACTGAGGGCTGTGCGAAAAAACAACAACAAAATGACAAGATCTACACGCGCGCGAACATGATTTAAGATTATTAATGATGATGTTGTTGCTTTCGAAACCTGGGAAGGAGCTCGCTGGGAATTCCGACGGACCGCAGAGGTAAAAAATGAGGAGCGAAAGAAGCGCGCTGGTGAATGATGGCGAGTAAATGTGAAGGAGGGGGAGGCAGCATGAGTGGCCTCCGCACATTGACTCATTTGCGGCACTTCAGCGCTCGAACACTTCGCTCGCTGGGATTCAGCGCCTCCTAGTGCGTTTGGACAAAGCTAAGGTGAGGAAAGCTCCCAACCGATGTAGAGGGGAGAAAAGGGCTGCACTCATCCCACGTGTTAATCAATATACGTATACAGGGGCACCTGAACCAGCAGAATGTTCCCTTCTTTCAGCTTTAGTTGGATAACTATTGCTCTTTGGCTGTATAAATAACCATCCATCCATCTAGGAACCTCTGTAGTCCAACTAGGGACCCATGGACGCCAATGGTGACACTGTATTTATTTCTGTTTTTACAACCGTGGTAGGACCTCCAGCAATTCGGGAACGCCAGTTAGCTTAATGTCTTTGGACTGTGGAAGGAAACCCCAAACCTGCATGTGGAAGGAAACCTCAAACCTGCATGTCTTTGGACTGTGGAAGGAAACCTCAAACCTGCATGTCTTTGGACTGTGGAAGGAAACCTCAAACCTGCATGTCTTTGGACTGTCGGAGGAATCCGGAGTACTCGGAGAAAAGCCCACCAGGCACAGGGAGAACAAGCAAACTCCATACACACAGACCCTGAAGTGGGATTCGAACTCGGACCCTGGATGGGGCGAGGCGACTGTTCTAACCACTAAGCCACAGCGTAATATAAGTAACCAAAGTCAGAACAATGTTGGCTACTAAGGCAGCTTCAACATGAAGTGAACTGATGAATCCATGTTGGCTTCTCAACCTGTTTACATGTTTTTTTTCCAATCTTATATCATCATAGTGTGTGTGTGAAGGTACCTCTTGTTCTTCTAAGGATTTTTTTTGGGGGGGGGAGGGGGGGGATCTTAGCATGCTCAAAATGTCATGAAAATCAGAACACAGGTTGGAATATGCTGCCATTCCTGAGTGACATCATACTGAGTGAAATCACACTGCATGATATCACGTTGAGTGACATCATAGTATGATTCTTTTTTTCCGTATCCAGGGCTTTTTGAAGGTCTTAACATATGTCATAATGGTATTGGTATGCACCTCCAGGGTCCGGGTTCGATTCCCGTCTCTGTGTGCATGGAGTTTGCATGTTCTCCCCATGCTTGGTGGGTTTCCTCCGGGTACTCCGGTCTCCTCCCACAGTCCAAAGATATGCAGGTTAGCCTAACTGGCATTGCCAAATTGCCTGTAGTTTGTGAACGAGAGTGTGTGTGTGTATGTGTGTGTGCCCTGCGATGGATTGGCACCCTGTCCAGGGTGTGCCCTGCCTCGTGCCCTAAGTCTCCTGGGATAGGCTCCAGGTCCCCACGACCCTGAATACAGGATAAAGCGGTAAAGAAAATGAGTAAGAGTGAGAGGGTATTGGTATGTCCCCTTTAAATGCACGTGCCCACTGTCGCTCTGGTGTGCCCAAGCGGTGATGGCACAGGTACCTTGGGCTTGATCATCATTGCTTGCAACTATATTTACATTTAAAATCATTAAAATAATAAAATATTTGAAGATGTGTTTTTGTTTGGAAAACTGTCCATCATCCAAATATATACCACACAATATTGTTACGCCCCGTCTAGGGTGAAGGCGCAACATGAAAGAAAACAAGGATGCCGATGGATGTTTAAAGGCAAATAAGCAATAATTTAATAGAAAAACGCTTTTTACAGGTGGAAGTGGGGGAATTGACTTCAGGAGCCGACCAGGCCAAAATAACAAACAATAAGCAACTAATAATGAACCCTCTAAATTCCCTATTTACAAAAGAAAAGGAAAGGAAATACAATAAAACTTCCCTAACTCCCTGTACATAAAACAATCAACAAAAAGGTTTCAACAAAAATGTCATCGGTCTCCCTACCTCCCCAAGATTACAATATACAATATTTACAACCAGCAACCTAGTCCAAATGGGTAATCCAAAACTCAAAGTCAAACAGGCCGTAGTCAAAGTTACAAATAGATGGCAAAGACACAAACAGGTAACAATCTCAAAACACTCAAAACAAACCCACACAGAATCTCAATCTTACTAACAACACAGGGCAATTACACAGCAAATGAGCACAAAAAGGCCGAAGCAGGAAGTGATGGTGAGATCTTTATGGGCAGCAGGAAGTCACCTGATCAAGCAGGGCAGGAACCAATCAGACTTCATCCTGCACAGAATACAGCACTTCCCCCCAAAAAAAACAGAACAAAGACAAATACATATAAGGGACGTAACAATATACACTTTTTATGTTCAAAATACTGTATACTGTAAATGGTGGCCCGGTGGCTTAGTGGTTAATTGTAATTGTCTCACACCTCCATGGTCGATGGTCCAATTCCAACTTCGGGGTACCTGAATTTTGCATGTTCTCCCTGTGCATGGTGGGTTTCCTCCGGATACTCTGGTTTTCTCCCACAGTCCAAAGACTTGCAGGTTATCCCAAATTGCCCATAGTGTGTGTGCCCTGCAATGGATTGGCACCCTGTCCAAGGTGTTCCCCACCTCATCCCCTAGGTCTCCTGGAATACGCTCTAGGCCCCTCGATCCTGTACACAGGATAAAGTAATATGGAAAAGAAATGAATATACTGTACACTATCATTGAAAAGTCCATCCTGTCAAAGTGCCCTCATTTTTGCAAAGATATTTTAAAGCTTCTTATTTAAGGATTATCCCATCAGCTAAATTTTAGTAAATTATGTTGACTTAGTAGTAGTTAGACCTTCAGTAGTAGTAGTAGTAGTAGTAGTAGTAGTAGTAGTTATTGTTGTCATATTTTTGTTGTTATTGTTATCATGTTAAGATCTTATTCACATATGCTGGTTAGTTTTCATTCAAAATATGCACACATGCATAAGTGGTACAGTGTCAAAATAACTGTGAAGATGGCATATGCTTGCTCATTTTAAAACCAAACAACATAAATACTATCATACAAACATTTGGTGACATGAATTTCTTTTAATGAATTTCAATAATTGTAAAATTTGCAAATTCTTGTGCTTACGCAAAGATGGCAACTTTTTTTTATCAAGCAAACAGTGACTTCTGGCAAGCTGCTAAACAAATGATATTTACATATGTAAAGAATGATGGCATTCTACTTCTATTGGATTTTACATTAGATTATATATTATGGATTGACCAAAATACGTCCAACTGGCAAGTGTTTAAACAGAATTTTTTCAGCTGGAAATACTAATGCTGTACAGATATCCTTTTAGTATATCTAGAGTCAGGTCTTTACAAGCTGCCAGATTATGTAAATATCAGAGGCTTGTTGGAAAGTTTCTTCACCACCTGGTTTGTGATGTGCATAAGTGTGTTATGGTCTCAAATGTTCACAGTATGATAACCTAGTCTAAAATATAATACATTATCACATTTTTCATGCTATAATGGTAATAAGTGACCGGCGAAAACACAAGCTGGTGGAAAAAATGACACATTTTATTACAGTTTAGCACAAATTCTTTATACAACGTATTTACATATTTTTGTATATACACTGTATGGTTAAAAGGATGTGGACAGCTGACCTTTACATCCATACATCACCCATACATTTTGGCCCTCCTCAAACTGTTGCCATGGTTGTTTAGAATGCCAAATGGAAGCCTCTGACTCACTGCTGAGAATGGTCCTGTGTGGTCTGTTTGAGAAGCGTGTGGTGACTGGGGATGGTTCTACTTGATCATGCCGATGGTCTGGACTCAGCTGATGCAAAAAGTTCTTCTCTAATTGTGAATGCAGTCACTCAGTAGGACTGAAATTCCCACAAACAGTTTTGTACCTGAGAATCCAACAATAAAAGTGGACTTCATATTAACTTAAACACCCTTCTCATTATACAGAACTTTCAGGCTCATATTGCAGAGCATAACCACAACTCAATCCCTGCTATCTGATATTTCCAAATTAGAATTGGTTCTCTGTTGAATCTGGTTTCTCTTGAGGATTTTTCCTATTGTCATCTAGGAAGGTTTTTCCTTGCCACCTTCTCCCCTGGCTTGCTCATCAGGAAAAACGAGTAATTATAATTTATATATCTTTCCTTGGTGGCAGTGGCGTAGTGGTTAGCACTGTGGCCTTGTACTTCCAGGGTTTCAATTCCTGAAAAAATCTATCACAGAACTAACAAAAGAAAATAAAAAAAGTGGTTGAGAAATAAATTTTACTTAAATGTCCTGTGTTGTCATCATTTGTCATTCCAGCATTCAACAGTGAAATGACCACCTAGTCATACAGTGTGACTAATCATGAAACCATGACACAGTAACAACCCTAGCTGTATGTGTCATTGGATCAGATCAGAAAATATATATTAAATTCAATAGAACAATCTAATAAAAGTGTTTCTGTGCTCAGAATATCCAGTTATAACATATTTTAGGAATGCAACCAAATACATTTTTCAGAATAAAAGAAGTAAAGTGTTCTAAAAATATAAAAACATATAAACTTTGATATGATCTTATATCTCTGTCTGCTTGTCTGAGGTGGAAACTCATATGATCTGTCTGACACTAGAGATGTGCAGTGGGACTGGGATCATGTTAGACACAAAAAAATAGTCATGTGCATAAAAGGTTTTTACTTTCAGCTGGACATGACTGATCAGTCAGATATGATGTTCCCTGGACATGTTCATGCAATGGATTTAAACACAATGCATTTACAATGACCAGAAATTTATTTGTTTTGCTGGTACAAAGAAATACAATACCTATGGGTGGGAAATCTCTAGTTTAGATTAATGCTGGCATCATTCAGTGCTGGAGCTTCTTCCTCTGTTTTTTACTATAGCACTTTAAAAAAAAACGTTCTGGTTTAGGCAATTTTTCCACCTTGGGTTTAAATCCAAATAAATATACATATATTTGGAGTAATAAGCAGTGATATGCAAATAAGCAAACTTTTGAACGGTAGTGTACATGACATAAGGCTCAAAATGCTTTTTGGAACTGTAAAGGTACAAATTAAATATGATGCAGACATGGAATTTTCGAGTTTTGAGGTGTGCATGATTTAAGGCGTTGCACAAAACCAGAAGTACTGATGAAACTTTAAGAAGTGCGTAGAAATCATGTGATTTTGTGCAGAATCTGTCCTCTTGCACCTTTTTCTTTTCATGTTGTGTCATCTGTTATTCCTCAAATATTAATATTATCTCTAGTACACCTGTGTTTGAGTACACCTTTTGGAAATGTTTGGAGATTTTCATGATTTTTAAACAATTATTATCATTACCGTTACACATTTTTTCAAGTTTTTTTGCATGAAACAAATATTTTAATCTTTGTTTAATTAAACATTCAGCAATTCAAATGACTATACATTTATTGTGTTTTTTTTTTTTAGGTAAAATATAAGCGAAGAAATGTTTAACCAATATGCTCTTTTTGTGTTGAATGGTGAGTTCCCAATGCAAACTAACCACAGTAATACAAAAGTAGACGTCAAAATAGGCATACTGTTTTCAAATTTATGAAAAACTTAAAGAAAGACTTGAATTTCGGACCATGCTATTACGTCATATATACTGTAGAGAGACTTGTCTGTGTGCGCTAATAACAAACGTCAATCATTTTTGTAGCTAATCGAAGGCGGACGAGGGCGGGGTCTGTAAAACTATTGGAGGATTCAAACAGAAAGTGGCGCGTTTAGAGAAGCTTAGGCGGGACATTCTGCTGACAAACAAGAGATGGGAGCCATTACAACCAACCAGATGACACCATATTCAGTGCCAAAGTAACCAGAAATTCGCGGAAGGCGTGTAATACTGACACTACGGTCTACCTTAAAAAAAAAAAGGAGGGCGAGGCATTTCAGGTCTCTGACAATCATACAGGAATGTTAGCTGCCAATATGGCGGGACAGAAGCGATCAAAACAGCTGAAGCTTTTCAGAAATATGATATGGTTCGGTTCTATTTTAATTGTTTTAATAGCCCAGCTAAATAATGTCAGTGCTCAGACCGAGAGCAGCGTGTTGACAGTGGCTGACTCAAACTGGACACTTATTCTCGAAGGCGAGTGGATGTTAAAATTGTAAGTAGTTTCACAAAGTCTGATTAATCCGTATTAAAGTGATTAAATTGTTGGTTTTGAAATAATCGACAGCTTTAGATTTTGACACGACACGCCCACTGTGCTCCCATTTATCTCTCTGCAAAAAAAGCGGAAGTCGTGTGTGCATTATTATACCATTAATACGTTTCATTGCATGTCATTATGTCCATGAAGCGCTATAACGTTATATTAGCATACATGACTAGCTAATATAAAGTCCCACGTGTGCATATTAGCTAGTTTAGCGCTTGTGAGGGTACCATTGGATTATTCTGCACAGAGCTTCCTGGTGTTACCTGAGATCATGTCCAGCTAGTGCTAACGGTGCTGTTTGTTTGTTTGCCCACAGCTACGCCCCGTGGTGTCCAGCGTGTCAGCACATTCAAGCGGACTGGGAGGCTTTCGCCAAACTGAGCCCCAGTCTGGGAATATCAGTGGGAAATGTAGATGTCACACAACAACCAGGTTTGTTATGTAGTTTCCTGTTGGTTCAAAAGACAGCGTGGAACAAAATAAATACATAATACAAGCTTATAAAAGGATAATAATACCGTACAGGCCCCCGAAGCAGCAGCACAGCCCACTAACTATGCGGTGTTGCCAGATTGGGACATTTCACTCTTTTACACTCTGAGGGGAAAAAATGGGACAAGGTTATGTTCTTTTCTTCACAAAAATACTGCCTGCTGAAATGACGTGGTGTTTTTTAAATTAATTAATTAATTTTATTAAGGCATAGTGACAAGTTAGTGTTTTGTATTATGTCGTGCCATGAAATACTAAGTTTGTGGTAGAGAAATTGTGTTAAAGTGGATTTAAATGGTATGACTTTAAGTCAATTACGCAAAGCTAGGACCTACTGACAAGGTGCTTGCTTATTTATTTTTTTATTCTTTTAAAATAAAGATTTGGGTATGAAGGTAATTGTTAATATTTTGAGGCCACTAGCAAATAATCTTGTTTTGTGGCCATTAGATAGCAAATTCATGGCCACCAGTTGTTAGGTTCACTCTATACCAGAGGCGTGTGTGTATGTGGGTCCGTTTGTGTGTAT
>JAOVVA010000002.1:16968195-16994850 GCA_028565275.1 Leiocassis micropogon | reverse complement strand
TAATGTCTCTGACACCTGGGCTACCAGACTTGATCTTCTTAGAATATCACCAACTTTACCTTAAAATGTAAAACCCAGTGTACATAACTCTTTCAGTTTATATACTATTACGTTGGAAGCTAGATTTAACATTTTTTTAATTTGTAATCCTACATGTGGATCTTACTTTGATGTGCACGACCTGCCTAAACATTGTCCAGACCATGTACACCCTTCATGGCAACAGTGTTTCTTAAAGGCAGTGGTCTTCTTTTGAAGGTTCCGTAAAAAAAATGTCAAGGAATGGTTTGAGGAACATGATAAAGGGGTAGACTTTGAAGGTGCCTCCAAATTCTACAGCTCTAAATCTGATTGAGCATCTGTGGGATGTCCCGGACAAACAAGTCCAAACCCAGGCAGCTCCACCACACAATTTACAGGACTTAAAGGATCTGCAGCACACCTTCAGAGGTTTTGTGGATTTCCTCGACAGGTCAGGGCATTTTTGCAGCACAAGGCAGTCCCTTACAATATTAGGGCAGTGGTTTTAATGTTATGGCTGATCCGTGCATGTTCAGCACTCAAAGGTTCTCAGTATTTTAAATCAACAGAACTAGGACATGTGTTTTTAACAAATCTAAAGCCGTTTGTGCTGTTGTTACTCTTGTTTAAGAATAATTTTCTTATTTCAGGATGTCAGGAATGGCTGGTCTGTTTCGTCTCTCTGTGTGGATACGGGTATGATGAATTTTATTTGAGGCTTTTGTAACAGGAGGCATGTTATAGTGGGACAAAGTCATTACTGGTATGAGAATTAATGTTTATTAATTAAATGTATTCAGTAAGGTTAGGGAATCAAATAGAACTGTGCTGTGATATAACGATGCTTAATAAAATTATAATTACCTTAGTTTGATAATCATTTAGAGTTTATTGTATAGTTTGAAATATGGTAATATTTGCTGGAGTTTTTGTATGAGAGAATCATCCTAGTTATCTTTTTTTATCCAATTTAGCAAATCCACACATACCTAACGAACACTCTTGGCATTCCGTCATGGGTCTCTTATGTAATCTTTGCGATTGTCACACTGTTCCTGGGCCTTCTTCTCGGCCTGGTAAGTAAAAATTGCCTAAATCCTTCTTGAGAAGAAAAATAGAGTGACCAGTGCTATTGTTAAGTGAAAGCGTTCCATTCTACAGGCCCATAAAAGTGCACTTTGTAATTTTATTTATTTATTTATTTTTATCTGTGGTAACATTAGGGAGAAATTGTGTCATTTCCTCAGTTTTAAAGATCTGATTCAAGTTCTCTTACCACTGGTAAAGAGATAATGACTTGCGGCATCAGGAATTATGTAAGAAAATAAAGGTGTTCAGCAATCGTGTTACACAACTCTTGGTTGTGTAATCATTGCCTATTGTAATGCACATTTGGGAATAAAGTGGGCGGAACTGGAACTTTAGATTGTAGAAAGAACTTTTGATAGTACTCTGTTAAATCTTTCCTGCATTTCTAACAGATGCTGGTGCTGATCGCAGACTGCATTTGTCCATCTAGGCCAAAGTACAAAGAGGAAAAGTTTGGTAAGATGGATAATATAATTTATACTATATGTTAAAATGATAGCCTGCTTCCGGGGAACAATTTGTCTCCCTGGTAAAGCTGTACCCTTATTTGATTGTTTTTATGTCATGCAAGGCTTTTCCAAACCTAAATAAAAACATAATTGGAAGTAGGCAAGGAAAGGCTTGAACATCTTGTGATTGACCAGGCCAGTGTAAATTCTTCCATTTATTTTCCTGATAAAATACTTTGTCGTGTTGGCAGTGTGTTTTGGGTCACCGTATTGCTGTATGACGAAGTTCTGCATAATTAGATTGGATCTATTTCATAGTAAATGTGTAGGCAAATGTTTCTGTTGATTTTTGATTTCGATCTGCGTTACATCATTATTAAGGATTAATGAGCTTGTTCTAGAAGCAGCAGTGCAAGCCCAAGCCACAATTACCACCACCATGCTTCATCTCTGATAAGCCGATCCTTTCATTCTTCACACATTGGTCTGTCAGTGATTTTGGAAGAAGTTAATCTTGGTCTCAGAACATTTGTAGATCATCTAAATATTTCCTTTTGACTTAAAATTTGACCTACTGATTGACCTACTGACTGCTCTTGAGTGATTAAAGTCTTCCTCAAACTCAAACCCATATTTATAGCATAAACTAAATTATTGTCTAGTTTATCTCTAGTTTATCTTTATCTCTTCATGTCAATAATGTTGAAGGGGACTGATATATTACTGTATAAACGTAACAATATTATTTTGTACCAATTCTATGGCTGAAGTGGAGTTGTCAACATCTATGACATAGCATTTGATAGTAGAAAAATCTACGTTTTTGCTTTTGCATCTAAAGCAGCATTCAAACCTCGCATGAATAAAATTGGCAGAAAGGCCAATTCACTGAAGGTGAAAATGACTTGGTGCATGAAAAACACATGCTTTCAGTAACAACACTTTTGCTCCACATTGTACCAACTTATTTTAGGTGAACTTTGATTTTGACAAAGTATTGAACTAAAAAAACAAAACGAAGGTGAGACTAGAGAGATTTTAGAAGGGTCAGACTGCAGACTGGAATATGGATTATTAATTTGTTTTTTCTTGTTTTGTTTTTTCTAATTTCACAATAAGTATACATCCAGTATAATGTATGTAAAGTAGGTTTATAGACTCAGCTAGTTGTATATGAACCAAAATAAACTGTAGTTACATAAACTGTTTATTCCTCATTTATTTTGTAAGAATGTAGTCATCCAGTTTTCCTGATATGTTGGGGTTTTAACGATACATTAAGTTTTTGTTGTTTTTTTACTTTAACGTCAGCTCTGCTCATAGAAATGCACTTCAACTTTGCATATATAACACACTCACATCTCTGCCTGTCCAGTTGTACTTCAAAAAGATGAAGGCTCTGAGGATGAAGTTGGCGACTCTCTGGCAGAGGAGAAGCACGCATCTGACCTGGACAATGAAAGTGAGAGAATGTCTGGAGAGGAGGACTTTACTGAGGAGGAAGGAAGCCCCGTCACTGAGGCTGCTGATGGTAGCAGCGAGGGACCTACAGAGACCTCAGTGAGGAAGAGGAAACCTCAGGATCCAAATAGTTCCGAGGCCACATAACACTTCTGCAAAGGTTGGAAACCTGAAATGCAGTTTACACCAAAATACAGAAACTCCACAACAAAGCAGAATGCAGCACTGTGAGTGCTGAACACTTAATTGCTCTTTCCTGATTAGTGTTTATCTACTCTCTCTTACCTGTCCCTGTTTCTGTCAAACCCCACCTGTGGATTCCAGTATTTTGTGTGTGTGTGTGTGTGTGTGCAGATTAGGAGAGATTTTAAATAAGAGTATTTGCTTACAAACAAAACTATTGCCAAGGATACATCACAAGCACGTGACTATAATGCTCTTGCAACAAAAAAAAAGAAAAATAATATAAAATACAAAATATATTTTAAGAAAGCTCCGAAAATCTGTTTCGTATTTGTATTTTGGATTTAAGATGTACATATGCAATTAATGCTGCAAGTGGACTGTGCTTTTGTTGACTGAAAAAAAAACAACTACAAGTGTAGGTTTTTACATTCCAGGGAATCAAACTACAAACAAAAGTTATTCCGCTGAAAGTGGCTGAGGGCATCTGGCACAGAATGCACTCAGATTGTGAGGAAAATCATCGTCATGAATTATAGATTGTCAGAGGGGGATACTCTACATCAGGGGGTTTCGAGTTTTTTGCAGTCAGGGATTCATGTACTGCAGCCAGAGGAGTTTTCCCCCTAAACTTTCCACCCATGTTTATTAAAGCCGTCATTAGATTCTGGGCAATATTATTTATAAGCATTGATAATGATGGTTTCCACTTTACACAACTGTAAAAAAAAAAAATTAGAAAATCACACACCCCTTGGTTGTGCTTTTTGAGCCCATTTGAACCGCATTGAGAGTTGTTACATGTCTGCATAAGTATTTTAAAACATCTGTATAAGAAAAGTTCCCATCGCCTAGCTTTACTAATAGTTTTGAACCGTTCATTAAATTAATTTTTTTTTTTAATTAAATCATGTAGTTTCCCATAACGTATGGCAAATTTAATAAACAAAAAGTATTTTAATGGGGATGTCAGGCCATTATTTTGGTCGTCTGTACACAGACATGCAAGAAAACAGATTAGCTTTATTAGCTTTAGCTTTATGATAAAATGTTTGCATCAATATATATTTTTTACAGCTTTGTGCAAGTAAGATATTAGTACACTATTAATACTTTGTTGAATCTTGTTTAGCGGATTTACCAGCTAATTTTAAGTTTCATAGCTAGTATCTGGGACAGTCCACTTTCAAATTGACCAACAGTTCAACCTCAGGCATGCTTACAGGTGGGTTCTGTATATTCCGATCTTGAAAGGGAAATTATTATAATAAAGGAAAGGAAATTAAATAATATAATTATAATAATAGGAATAATTTTGGTTCATACAATCACAATAAATGAGTCATCCAGAACAGGACAATAAACATCTCCACATTCCAGGTGTAAGACGAGAAGGGAATGGTGTTGTAATATTCTCAGCTGTGCAGTCAGGATCTGCTTGCTGCTGTCATTGCAGATAAATTCTTTCTCCTTCATGTGCACGTTACGAAGTAAGCATACTAATGATTCATTTTTAATCAAGATTACCGTTTCTTATTTCCTTGGTAGATTACAGTTAATTTTTAATTGTTCTGCACTGTAATTACAAGAATTATGTCAGAAAGTTCTACCTGCGTGTTTATTAAAAAGACATTAGATTCTGACTGATTATTATTTATAGGCATAATAACTTTGATAAACTAACCAGCTTTGATTATTTTGACTGACACCAAAAATGGCCATCAATGAGAATGCTATATAAAATTTTATATAAAGATTTTTTTTTCCATTATTAGTCAGAATTTGGCCAATACCATCAGTTTCAATTGTAAAAAAAGAAGAAAAAAAAAGCTGGATGATGGATTTTGTGTGATTCTGACATGCAAACTGTAAAAAACAAAATATTATAGTACATATTTAATTTATGATGTCCTAAAGTTCTCTATTTATAGGAAAAGTTAATACTTTTTTGCAAACTATAATTTTATTTACAAAACATAATCAGCATGATTCTTTGTCATTTCTCTGTAAACACATACTTCTTTGTCTCTCCCACTCATAAAGTAGCACTTCTTGACACATCAGCCAACAGAATAATTTTCAAATGTTCATCTTTGTGAGTGGTATTCTTAAAGGCTATCTGTTACACCCCTTAGAATTCTTTTACAAATCTAATGTCCACATGGCTGACATTTTTTTTCGAGGCTGTCCATAGTGTTTAAACCTATCTAATACATTTCAGTGCAATAGAACAAATAAGTGTATTTTTTAGTCACTTTCCAGTGATCAACATTAATATTATTGTACAGTGGAACCTTGGATTATGAGCATAATTTTGCAGTATTAAAAAAATTCCACTTGTAAATCAAAGCAAATTTTCCCATAAGAAATAATGGAAACTCAAATGATTCGTTCCACTGAGCAAAAGAATAAATACATAAAAATAATTAATACAAAATATAAAGTAAAAATAAAACAAATTAACCTGCACTTTATCTTTAAAAAAAGTAAAAATAAATCCCAACAGATAAGTGTTTCAGTTTATGCGTGCAGGCGCTGTGTGTGTATGTGTGTGTTTGTGTATGTGTGTGAAGTAAGAGGAGGAATCAGCCTCCCCCTTCTCATCTTACACAGTAAACCTTTCTCCTCTCTTATTTGAATTTCACACACACACACACACACACATTAACGGACAGACTGTTTCGTCGAAAAAATTAGCAAGGAACATTGCTAATGACACTCGCATGAGGGCATACTATCTGCATAATCACTGCTGTAAAGTAAAGCAAACCTGCACTTTACCTTTGAAAAGAATCGCGACAGAGCAGTGTTTCTGTGTAGAGCAGAGAGTGTGTGTGTATATGTCAAATTACGTGCGCGCACACACAACGAAAGAGAGGGAGAAAATGGATCTTTAACCTCTCTAATGAGACTTTCTTTTGCTTTACACGCGCGCACACACGTGTTATTAGAAACAGTACACGCGTGCTGTACACATGCGCTTACAAACACAAAATAAAATATGTTTTACACGCACACACGTGGTCACAGTGTTATAGTACACGCGTGCACGGATGTTGATTATACCAGTGAGAGATGCGCACTAAGACGTGTTACCCGCAATTCCGGAATTCAAAACCATTGGCTCAGTTGTGTACACAAAACAAGAAGTGCATGCGTGATACATGATACTCAGTACTCGTAAACCAAGACTTGTTCGTTTTTCAAGTCAAAGTTTATTAAAAATCTTTGCTCGTCTTGCTGAACACTTGCAAATCACGTTACTCGCAATCCGAGGTTCTACTGTACTATATTTGCCCGCGAATTTGGTCGCATGGAATTTAATTGCACACTCATAAGCGAGTATAAAAAATGTCATTTTGATTTTTGAGATGAACTAATGATTTTTCCAGTGTCGATTTTTTTTTTTTTTTTTTTGAAAGAAGGGCATTCAAATTAGCATCTTCTCTTTCCAGTGGGCTGGTTGAAACACAGCCTATATGTTACCTCAAGCTTGGCCAAATACACCTGCGAAAACCCCATTAAAATTTGTTCAGTAGTTTTTACGTGAAGCGTGCACAAACAAACAGACAAAGATACAGACAAAAATTCCAAAAACCATCTTGATATGTTCTATTACTGATCTTACGCCCCACCCCAAATTATTTTTTCGTAAATATCTTTGATGTTCAGACATGCCAACTTCACAGTTTTATTATATATATATATAGATAGATTAATTATTAGATTTAACACTTTGTTTTAAGCCTATTTAACCGTTTTACATCTACATTTTGTCTTAAACTGAATGCTATTTTGGACCAGTTTGGTAGATTTCATTAATTTTTTTTTAAATACATGATGTTAAATACACTGCCACACAATTTGGTTGCTAGTTTATGTGTAGTCCCTGAACCACTCTTTCACAATTTGAGTGCTGGAACATGCATAAATTAAGACAAAATACAAAAGATGTAATAAACTGGGCATTCAGTACATTCAGGTTATCAGCTGACTTGATTTTATTGCCAGATATTATTGCTGAGCCTAGAACTGTCCAATTGAAGCAATCCCAGATCATAACACTGTCTCCAGAGACTTGTACAGTGGCCACTATGCCTGATGGAGCGTCGCTTCATGTTCACCTCTCTTCTTACTTTGACACACACATCGCTCTGGTATAGGGTAATCTGAACTCATCTGATCACATAACATTTTTCCATTGCTCCAAAATTCAATCTTTGTGCTATAAGCCTTTCCCCGCATTTAGCCTCACAAGCGGTTTTATGCCTAGACAGCTGTTTAATCCTAATCTTGTGAGTTCTTGTCACGTTATGTGAGGAAATGCGCTGACTAAAGCATAGCTGTGATTTCTACTGTCAATGTTTTATGATGCAACTTCACAAAGAGTTTAAGTAATCTTCAGTCAGTCATTGATCTGTTTTGTTGACAGTTCACCACTATTCATCCAGATATTTAATAATGTGTTGGATAATTCTCAACTCAATTCCAATAATTTCAGCAACATCCTTAGTCGTTTTCTTGGCTTGATGCAGACCAAGCAAATAAGTCAATGATCAATTTTATTTCATATTAATAAAGTGTAAACATTTTTCATTAAACTTAAAAGGAAGCAAGGCAGCCTCACAAGCATTTGAGATGGGGAAGTGGACGGGGGTGGTTAATATCGGAAAGTTTAAAACACCTCCGCAAATAATTTCAGATTAATATGTCTACTGGATCATAGCTCACAGTAGTGTATTCTGATGTTAAATTGCACAGCTCCTATGAAAAAAGGGGTGTAGAATTTGCAGGTTTGGCAAGACGCCAGTGTAATATCATGCAGCGTACAAGACTTGTGTGGGTAAATAAATAAAGCTTAGAAAATAGGCAGAGTGTATTAATTTGTTGGGTATTTATGGATGTTTATGTGTGTTAAATTAAGATATGTTGTTTTCTTTGTGTATTTGCAACATCATTTTTTGAACAATGAGTGCTGGATACAGTTTAGGATAAAGTAACATATAATAATTACATACACTTCTAGTCATTCTGAAAATTGCTTAAATTATGCAATGTTTAAAGGATGCTGTGACATATGTATGTATATTACCCTGATGACTGTTAA
Source organism: Leiocassis micropogon (assembly GCA_028565275.1). Lineage (NCBI taxonomy): Eukaryota > Metazoa > Chordata > Actinopteri > Siluriformes > Bagridae > Leiocassis > Leiocassis micropogon. The sequence goes on along the minus strand of JAOVVA010000002.1, from coordinate 16,986,540 downwards.
AACTTGAAATATAAACTGTTTATCATGTTTTTGTGATATGGGTTTTTATACCAGACATAATGCCATTACAATCTTAAGGATTAAACCTTACATTACAATCCTAAAGATTAATGTCAATACAGTATTGATTTATGAATCAATTTTAAAGCATGGTTGAGATGTTTAAGTTTGTCGCTGGAAGGTCATTAATGTAAATAAATAAATGATATGCATTATGTTACACCTTTTCTAATTTCTCCTTGGGTATAAAGTTCTATAGAAGTTTAGATAACATGCTCTGAACTTCGATGATGTGTGGGATACAGAGATGAGAAGAGCACTGCAATACTGTTACGTAAAGCTGCAGAGGAGGCTATATAGCAAGAAGGATCTAAACCAGCAGGAATATTAACAGCCTACAACCTACACAGCAATGTGGTGCAGGATGTGCTCAGAGGGAAATCTTTCCTCTTGAGAAAATATATGCCTATTAACCCGATTAAGAATTACTCATTTAATCACACATTCAATCAGCCGTAATGGGTTCCTTCTCTAGATTGCCTTTTCCTTTTTGCATGAAGAAGATTTATGTGAAGGGACTAATGCAAGGTCATAGACTTTGTCCTATTTTTTTTTTATTTTATTTTTTTTACAGGGAACACATGATATTGATTCTTATTCAAACAGTGTGGGCTGTTCAACATATGCATGTACCCTTTACAAGACTTAACACCCCACAGCTACATCAGGCCTCAGTACTGTAGATAAACATTTGCTGTGGAATGATTTGAGAGTTAATTATTTATGGGTTAGTTGTTGATTTATGTGAACTGTTGCAGAGAGAAACAGATGAAGGATCGTCTCTCACAAAACATGTCCGACAAGCCAGTGTGTGTGAGTGATTTTGAGCAGCAAGCTCAAAGAATCTTACCCAAAGCAATATTTGATTATTATTTCTCTGGAGCAGATCAGCAGGAATCACTAGCTGATAATGTAGCAGCGTTCAAAAGGTATGTGACAGTATATTGGCAAAATGATTGCTCTGGCTAACATGAATACACAAAACTGCTTTTAAAGATGAAAAATACGAAAGATTATGGTTGTCATTTTTTTTAAAAGTATTCCTTTGTGAGAATGCAGATCTTCATATCTGGTAATCGTTTCTGAGATTTAATGATCTGTTCTTCAGAATGTGGTTACCTGGAGTGTGATCAATGTACATTAAAAATAATTGAAAAAATAATGTTTATTTCCCAGCTATGGTTCAATAATGAACCTCCTTTTTTTGCGTTATAGAATAAATATTAGTAGTGGATTTAAACTGTGCAGGCTGATTGTAAGAAATATGAAATTATGTATGAAGAATGTGGAAAATAATTAATTTGATGTTGATACATTTGTGTCCATAATTAATATGACATACAGTAATAAATCATAAATAAGCTTTTTTTGGTATTTTAAAAACAAAAAAACAAACATAAAAAGTACTGTGACTCACTCAAGCTGTGCAAAGAACGGGTGAAACCACACTATTTAATAACAGACCAATAACTGTGCTGCTTAGGAATTCATGCAGGTTATAAGCTGGAAATCCAGTTACGGTGGATGTTTGCTACACTTCTTCTAATGCAGAGGGCTTATAATAAATCAAACAAATATACCTCTGTCACACCATTTAGTAAGAGAAACTATTTCTGAAAGTGCCACCCATTGTTTTTCCCACATATAACCCCTTCCTCCACTGTCATTACTAGGATGAGTAACACAGACACATGCTGTGGTGAAAGTCTTGATATATCATGTAGGAAATATAAACTGTCACAATAAAGGCTTGGGAAATTGATTTCAGACACTGAGTAAATAAGACGAGCCATTCCCGTACAACGTGCGTCAGTCCCTACTTGTTCAAAATATTTATTCCCAAAACGTTCACAACCTTGTTTTTCCTGTATTCTGAATCCACAGTACAGATGTGAGAGGTCAAACAGAGATCTCTTGCGTGACTCTTTTTTGCCCTAACTTTCCCCGCTCTTCTCTCCTGTGTGGGTAGTGCGATGTGCTTCATAGTCCGGCCGAGGAGAGGAAAATGCCCTAAAGCAGTGTCAACAACAAAAAAATAAATGAAAATCCGAAAAGCCTGTCATTATGCAGATAAACCATGTGCTAAATTATTTATAGTATAATCAAGGACAAACCATTAGGCTCAGGGTCCAGGGAGTGATTGTGGAAAGTTAAAGTAGCTGTAGTTAGTCAGATCACCCTGACTACATCGGCCATTAACAGTGACAGGCAACAATTAAGAGCTCTGCGGTGAGGTTCTATTTTTCACGTTAATGTGTCTGCTTAAAACAGCTCAGTGGATTGAACCTGTGTCTCCAGAATCTAGCTTTGTTCCTGCTATATATAATATCTCTATGTAATGCTAACTTCACTTTCTGAAAAAGTAAAAACAGATACCAAACTGAAGTAAAATGAGGCATCAGAGAGTGGACATAGGTTAACTTAATGCATGAGAGGTCAATTCTGACTACACTCCCAGTGTTCCTAGGATTGTTATCTCAGATATACTGTGACCCCGACCGGGATAAAAAAAAGAGAGAGGATAAAGAAAAAAGAAGGAGAAAACAACAGAGAAGGAAAAGTAAGAGAAAGCGATAAGAGGGAGAAGTGAATGAGATGAGAGGAGAAATTCTGTAAAGCTGCTTTGCGACAATGACCGATGTTAAATGCTAAATGCTATGCCAATAAAATGCAATTGATTTGAATCAAAGAAGCTAATGAAATGATAAGAAAATTAGAAGAGCAATTTAAAAAATAAAATTAGGATATGAGATGAGAACGAATAAGATGAGTATTAAGAAAAGAATGGGATGAGACAAGAAATAAGGAGAGAAAAAAAGGAGATAAGACAAGCAAAAGAGAAAGGAAAAGAGAAGAGATTGATATGAAATTAGAAGAGAAGGGGGTAAGATTTGGAGCAAATAGAAGGCAAGGAGACAAATAGATTAGATGAGAGAACAGAAATAGAAGAGAAAAGGAAGTTTTAAGAAAAGTCAAGAGGTTACGTAAAAAAACACTACACTTTTCTACACATGGAAAGGTACAGTAGATGGCAGCATGGTGGCTTAGTAGTTAGCACTGTGGCCTTGCACCTCCAGGGTCAGGGTTCGATTCACGCCTCAGGGTCTGTGTGCATGTTCTTCCTGTGCTTGGTGGGTTTCCTCCCACTTATTACAAATTGCCCATAGTGTGTGAATAAGTGTGTGTGTGTATGTGTGTGCCCTGCAGTGGATTGTCACGCTGTGCAGGATGTACCCCGCCTTGTGCCCTAAGTTTCCTGGGATAGGCTCCAGGCCCCTTAGCGACCGTGTATACAGGATAGAGCGGTATAGACTATGAAAGAGTTAGAAAGGTAGATGAAAAGCATTGTTGTGAATAAATAAGGCAAATATACATTAATAGTGTGTGTGTTTGAGCTGGCAGCTTCAGAGCTTGAGGGAAAAGTAAATGGTTGATCATAGGAGGAGGGATAACTTGATAAGGGATCTGGTGTGATGCAGAACAGGCAGCTTATGTACTGAGGGACGAATTACAGTTAGTCAATGATTTATGTCTCACTGCCTCCTCATCATCAGACTGCATTTCCTCATTGCGGCTGTAGGTGGCGCTTGTTCCCACGCGTCCTTAAAGATGTATCCAAGGTGGACATGTCGACGACTGTGCTGGGACAGCGTGTGAGCATGCCTGTGTGTGTAGCAGCCACTGCAATGCAGAGAATGGCTCACCCTGAAGGAGAGACCGCCACTGCTAGAGGTGAGCCATGCCGCGAGAGGACACTTCACACGGAGTGCCGGACTTCATCTTGTAATAATGTAGCACACCACATGGGGGCGCTCAAGGTCTGTGTTAGACATGATGTTAGAGACGGCGCTTCACCTCGTCACCACACAAACCCCGGGTGAATAGTTCACACACTCAACTCAAAGTCAGACCAGGTATATCACCTATATACACATCTTCCCAAGTTTATCTCGCACTTAGTGACACCAGCTTTACATATGATTTGATTGAGTTCATGTAGTCCATGTCACTCACTCACTCATCATCTATACCGCTTTATCCTGTATACAGGGTTGAGGGGGGCCCTGGAGCCTATCCCAGGAGACTTAGGGCACGAGGCGGGGTACACCCTGGACAGGGTGCCAATCCATCGCAGGGCACACACATAGACGTCCCCAAATTGCCCTGTTGTGTGTGTATATTAGCCTATTCTACATGTCTTTGTACTGTGAGAGGAAACTGGAGCATCCAGAAGAAACCCTCCAATGCACCCAGACCAGAGGAAGAAATCGAACCCAGACCAAGAAGACAATGCTAACCACACCGCCACTGTGGCGCCTAAATCGTCCATGTGTTTATCATTATTATTATTATTATTATTATTATTATTATTATATTCATTTATTTCAAGCATTTCGTTTATTTTCATGGAATGAAGTATTTTTTACATGCTGTCACAGATATCAAAATGTCAATATGCAATTTTTTTTATACAAGACTCCATCTGCAAGTAATAAAGTCATCCTTACATCAAGTTTTCAAATTGCACAGATTCCTATGGTGCTAGCACCCTTTAGTTCCAAACCCAAAGATTCCTAGTTAGAAAAAAAAAATTGCAAAATTGCAATTTATCTGCCAGTTAAAATCATTCCAGGAAGTTAAAACAAAGAAATGTGGCTGAATCATGTATCAAGGCTATTTTTTCTTTTCTTTTCTTTTATTTAATTTTTTGCCATAACACTCAGAATCTAGTGTATGCCATCATGCCAAGTGAAGAAATGTATATCAAACAAAAAAATAAATAAAGGCAAATATTTCTCAAGCAGAGAAAAAAATATTACATCCAAAAGCAAATAAGATTAAGATGTAAAGATCCACAAGACAATGGCAGTTGTTAAAGAACATTCATTATTTTCTTTCTTTCTTTTTTAACCATTTCGTTGCTTCTTGTACTGAAAAGGCTTCTTTCGTAAATTACATATTTCTTTTTTATCAGTTTGCAAGTTTTGTATTCAGCTGTATGATTCAGTTCTGCTCTACAAAGGAACGTGCCTAGAAGCAATGTTTGCCTAACAGCGGTTCCCAGGTGTATCTCTATTTGGTTAATGGATTGCTGCATTTCCCATAATGCATTTTGAAATGATTGGTTCATCTGTACATATGGAGACTGACACAGCAGTGCTTTAATCCCTGAATCTATCCGGCATTCTCAGCTCTTCATCTGTACATGAACAGTTTCAAAGCTTCATGCTAATATTTTCATCAATGTCACTAAGTCTGTGTTGGATTTTATTACTATTACATTAAACATAACAAGAATCTGGCAAGAGAGAACAGACGCTCTTGTTCCACTGATTTTTGCAATGAGTTTAGCAAAATCGGAGCATTTCATTAATATTTTTAACCACAAATGTAGCACATGACAGTGTTTTTTTTGCTTCTTTCTTGTAGCTTGTTTGTCTGCTGGGACAGGTATGATGCTGAGCTCCTGGGCCACCTCCACCATAGAGGAAGTAGCAGAAGCAGCCCCAGGCAGTGTGCGCTGGATGCAGCTCTACATTTACAAAGACCGAGCACTGACTCAGTCTCTGGTCAGAAGGGCTGAAGAGGCAGGATATAAGGGTATCTTTGTCACAGTGGACACACCTTATCTTGGCAAGCGACGCGATGACGTGCGCAATCGCTTCAAGCTGCCATCTCATTTGAGGTAAAAGTGGAGGCACCTCTGCACAACATGTTACTGTGCCATGGACAGGGTTTCACAATCTTTTGTGAATGTGCAAGTGGAGCGCTTACTGCAGGACATTCTACACAATCTACTGCTTAAAGGAATTTAGCAACTGGAATATAGCAACTGGTGTCATGCAATCTGTTAAAAAAAACAAAAAAACAAAAAAAAAAAAAACCTTCACAGTCCATTTATGTCCCAACGATATAGCAAGGGGTGTCCATGTCTAACTGGGACATTTGATTGTGCAGAATAACAGAACACAGTAATGAGAATTTTGACCTTTGAATAACCTTTATTTCTCTATACAATCCCCTGCTACACTAATGACTTATCCCAGCATTTCACAAGTGCTTGGACACCATCAACGTGGAAAGTTTTCTCAGTATGCCAAAGTGATGATCGGATTGCCTGCTTCGCATCGGAAATGCTGGCCTCCCAGGAACCCCTTTAATGACCTAAACATGTGAAAATTGCTTGGAGCAAGCTCAGGTCTGTACAGAGGATGCAGCAATTTCCAGCCTTAGTTTCTATAATGTGGAAGTGGTGTTGGTGAATGATTGTGTGTACAGTTCCCACAGACAGATACGTCTCGCCCACAAACTGGCAACAAGTTATCTGTTAATTTTTAAGCTGATTTGTTTTCCTCTGATTACTTGCTGAATGATCAGAGGAATGACTGTAGTGAGCTCTAAGCCACCTTGGCCGTCATGATCGTAATTCACGGCTGTACGGCCTTCTTTAAAATATTTGGATTATTCAAATATTTTTGTGTACTGTACAGCTAAGAGTCTCATCACTGTACAGTGCTTCTGCAAGTCTTCTGTAATGTTAGTCAGGTCAAGTCAAGTCAAGTAGGCTTTAAATTAAAATAAAAGAGTTTAATCAGGTTCACGCCTTCATTCATAGGAAATGTCATCACAAATCCTAGTTTGACTTGACCTTTGTACATGTACAAATACACTTCAAATCCAGCTTAAAAGGAGAATTTGCACCCCTGCTTTATATGTTGAATAAGCGTGTGGCCAGTGTAGCCCTAGATTCTAGTTCTTGGCTGTAGTATTCTGCTGTTGTAACCCATCCACCTTGAGATTCCACATGTGCAATCTGAGATGCTTTTCTGTTGTAATGAGTGGTTATTTGACTTACTGTAACCTTCCTGAAAAATCAATTTGTTCGTCCTCCTTTAGGTTTTTTGCACTATTCTAAGTAAAAGTTATAGACATGTCATAAGAGAAACTCCCAGGAGACCAGCAGTTTCTGAAATATTTAAACCAACCCATCTGGCACCAACAACCAAATCACTAATATTACACCTTTTCTGTAGTCTGTTGTTTGATGTAAACTCAAGCAGGTGAAGGTCAAGTGCTTGTTCACATCAAACAAGTGTCCTTCACTACAATCTACATGATAGTAGCAGGTAAAAAAAAACAATAAAACCGACAGCATCTATAAAACAGCATTTTGCCTTTCCAAGCCCATTACAGCTACAAGGTATACTCATAATATAATCATCAAACATTCTTAATATTTTTGTGCATGAAACATTGATTTTCATTCATAATAGGTTATGAAATCCAATATTCATGCAACCCTGTTACCTCAACACAATCACCTCATCTTTAAACATGAGCCTTAATCTTCCTGAAGATTATGGGTTAAAACAAGTAAGTTGTTCTTTTTGAAGCAATTTTAAGTTTATTATTAGAAAGCCCTTCATGTCCTAATGCCAGTAACATGGATAGTAGTTAACCACATTTTGAGTGTTACTCAATTCTATGAGTGATACTATGCTTAAAAATGGAAAAAGATTACCATTTACTTCTGCTATGGAGCCGGGGCCTTCAAAAGAAAAATGATTAATAATAGATAAATTGTAAAACTGTTGCCTTAGATGACTTCAAGAATGAATGGTTTCTTGGGTTCAATGATAAAATCAATTTTAAATAATACTTTAAGCATTTCAAGGGTTAAATGAGATCACAATCATGGAATCACATACAACCTCTAAACCTTTTTCAGAGATCCACTTACAGTACATACTGTATATGTCTACAAGTATCTAATGGACGGCAAGTGTCTAACGCTGACATTCCTGTGAGATTTCTTGAAAGGCAAAGCCCATCTGAATTTCGGCCCCACACAGACAGCTTTGTTTTCCCTTGAAAACTGAACTGCAGTCCCTGAACAGGCTTACGTATTTATGGAACAGAAATCTGGCTTCAAAACCAAGGGAAACTTCCCCCCGCCCCACATCTTACAGTAGATTAGCAAGTCGCTCATGGGGATTAATAGGAACTGGTTAATCTTCACTACCCCTCATTACGTTAGGGTAAAGAAAACAGTCTGATGAAAGCAAAGGCTTCCTGTCCTGTCCTGCTAGGTGAATTATTGCAATCTGTAAACTAAATGACGTTTGTGAACAGATCATATATTTCTCAGGTGGTACTCCTTTTCCACAAGAAATGACATGATACAGCCTTCGTAGGCTTTCCTTTTTTCAGGTGTAGCAGCAGCATCAACAAGGTGCTATTGAGCAGCAGGGCTACCAGTTGGCTTAATTCCCACTCTGGCTTTTTAAACACTGACCAAAAACAACACTCTTCAAATGAATGTAATATTTTATTATTTTTTTTGCACTCTTTCTTTTTCAGGATGGCCAATTTTGAAACGCCTGATTTAGCGTTCGCATCAAAGGAGGGCTACGGGGAGGACAGCGGCCTGGCAGTGTATGTGGCTCAGGCCATTGATCCCACATTGAAGTGGGAGGATATTGCTTGGCTAAAAAGAATCACTTCCTTGCCTGTGGTGGTTAAAGGAGTTCTGAGAGGTGAGTGCTCCAGCTGAGACGATTGATTAGAGCGTCTGCGCTCAACTGTTTGCGGCCTTTGGTCTCTGGAGGCAAGCCACCAATATACTGTCAAAGGGATTTGCATAATCCAATCAAAACACAAATGATATGTGAGCTGCATGTCAGCAAGGGTGTGTTAATTAAATACAATGTGTATAAACATATTTCATGCTAGCAAAGATATGCAGCGAAGTTTGCAGCCCCAAAACATAATGGCCTCCATATGGTTAAAACCGTTGTTATCTTTCTTCGAGATCGGCCTTTATGTTTCAGATCTTGCTGCGTCTGGAGCTAAGATCACTTGGAGATGGAGTTTGGAGGTTATGATGTGGAAATAGAAAAAGTACATTCTTTATGGGAAATAACACCATTTTCAATGGTCCACATACTCAGACACATGCGTGCACACACACACACACACACAAAACTCCAATATCCTAGCTATGTTAACGATTTAAAAGGCAACATGCAAGAAAGTATTAAGAGTTAAGGATATAATTGTTTCCTTTAATTATCTGTATACCCTGTACTGGTAAATACTCAAATCTGATTGGTCAGAAAGTGATTTATTCAACTTAAAATCAAGGTTTAATAATCTAGTTTTATAAAGATACGCTTGTTGTAATAGATTATCATTTCATTGTAATAGCTCAGGCAGCATGGTGGAGTAGTGGTTAGCACTGTCGCCTTGCACCACCAGGTTCAAGAGTTTGATTCCTATCTTGGGTCTTTGCATGTGGAATTTGCATGTTCTCCCCGTGCTTGTTGGGTTTCCTCTGGGTACTCTGGTTTCCTCCCATGGTCCAAAGACATGCAGATTAGGCTAACTGGCGTTCCCAAATTGATCGTGATGTGTGTGCGTGTGTGCACTGTAATGGATTGGCACAAGGGTGTACTCAGCCTTGTGCCCCAAGTCTCCTGGTATAACCTCAAGGCCCCCGCGACCCTGTATACAGGATAAGCGGTATGGGAAATGAGTGAATGAATAAATGAATGTAATATTGCACTTTCAGGACTTTGTATGGGCAATGATCTACATAATAATAATAATAATAATAATAATATAATGTATTATTACTTAACCAGAAACATCTATAATCATCACTGATATGGGGAAACTTCCTGTTAAAAGATCTCCTGTTATTTAGTAACGATAATCTACTTCGGGGTGGTAGCAGTAACCACACATCAGTAACTACACATCACATTAGCCTATTTTACATTCTATAACAGCACACACTATTATGTTTTACTCTTAACATATTATACAAAGAGAAATGTGTATATTAAACTTAATTCCAATATCTTTTTTCTACTTAATCTGCAGCGGAGGATGCCAGAGAAGCTCTGAAATACGGTGTCAACGGGATACTTGTGTCGAACCATGGAGCAAGACAGCTTGATTGTGTTCCAGCCACTGTAAGTGTCTAGAGAAAGAGTAAACAGTGCTTATTCTTTAGAGGTCCCCAAGCCACATGGTATCTCTTCAGTAAACAGCTGTGGTCTGAAAATTACATCTCAGTTAGTGTTGCCTGGGTGTTGGTTCTTTAAGGTGTGACACTGCAGCGTGACTAAAGGCTCTGATTGTAGGCAGCACACAATTCTCATGCTGTATTTTTGTCCAGAGTGTATGTTATTGGTTTATTTCATCATAGCAACCTTCATGCACTGTTTATTGAATGTCAAAAGGTTTATGGAAACAATCCTTTTTATAATGCTCTGACGTCTCTGAAGGGTCTTATTTTCTAGTACGGCATGCAGAATTTAATCTCAAGAAGGAATAGTTTGAGCGAGCCAAATTGTGGATAGTAAATATGCAACACAATGTGTCTGTGTGTGTGAGTGCAGATCGATGCCTTGCCTGAGATCGTGGAGGCCGTGGGTGGCAGAGCAGAAGTTTATCTGGATGGAGGAGTACGCACGGGTACAGATGTGCTAAAGGCGCTAGCGCTAGGGGCAAAGGCTGTGTTTATAGGAAGACCCGTCCTGTGGGGCTTGGCCTGTGAGGTGAGAAAGGAAGAACTAAACTTTTTAAAACCTTATTTTATGTAATACAAATTCGATCAGAAAAATCTCTTTTGCTGTTATTAGGGTGAGAAAGGTGTTAGCGATGTGCTCCAGGTGCTACGAGAGGAACTTCATCTTGCATTAGCTCTTACAGGTACCACATTTCAGTTTATGCATACTGTAAGTTATTTTGTTTTCAACTGTTCTTTTGACATGTTCGGTTGAAAGTTTAAGAATTTATTTGTTTGTGTTTTAATGCAAAAGGATGCCGATCTTTGAAGGAAATCGATAGGAGCCTTTTGAGAAGATCTGAGCAAATCCCAAAGTTATGATGACCTGCATGAAGCTGTCCATTTTTATATATGATTTGAGGCACAGTATAAATTAAACATATACCTAAAAGTCATTAGAACACATTGTTTGTACTATAAGCTATCATAATAGTTTATATAGAAGAAATACTCCAATAAGCCATAGCATTAAAACAATTAACATTAAAACGACCTAGGTTTTAGGTTCCTAGGGTTACCAAAACAGCTCTGACCCCTTAAGGCATGACTCCAGAAGACTTCTGAAGGTGTGCTGTGGTATCTGGCACCAGGGCATTAGCAACAGATCCTTTAACTGCTGTAAATTGCAAGGTGGTGCCTCCATGGATTGGATTTGTTTGTCCAGCACATCCCATGGGTGCTCAATCAGTTTGAGATCTGAGGACTTTGGAGGATGGATCAACAACCTTGACCTCTTTGCCTGCTAAGTGTTATTCAAGTCACCTGACGTTAATGTTAATTTTATGGTTAATTGGTATATAGGTTTTAATGTTTTACCGACAATTTCAGAGTATATATATGGTCAGGTTATTGTATACAGTAGTTTCTTGTTTTTATGCTCTCATTATTTAGTCTATATTAAATGCGTCAGCATGCACTCATTGCGCATTCTGCTTCTTGTTTATTTCTTTTATTTCTTTTTTTTCCATAACAGTAAAAGAAATTCATAGCATGTATCCATCTCTGGCCTGTTGCTGCAGCATGTCTCTCACGAATATGTAAACTCCCTTGACTAGGCCCACAAGGCAAGAAGTTCAGGAAGGTCACCCAAACACTTTGGGATTTCTTTACTAGCTCTTTCCATGGCTGAGCCGCCACTTCTGAATGAAGCCATTATATGCATGGTTCGGTGCAGGAAAACAAACTTTGTCAGGACTCTGTTCATTAGCACCTAGCACTTTGTTTGAACCTCCTCCGTTTGCAGGGGCCACAGCGGGGAAAGTTTCCCTCCTGCTGAAATCAAATGAAATGTACAGTTTATGAAGGAAGCTCAGGGGTTTTCCACCACGAGCCCGGGACAGGGATGAAACGAAAATCCTCCATGCCACATTGGACAAATTTAAGATGAGAATGTTTTTTTGTTTTCAAATGCAAACATGACCTGGATGGAGTCGTGTGTCACACGTTATTATTTAGATATGTTTGGCAGGGAGGGATATTTGACAAGGCCTCTGATTTTAACTGCAGGAGTGATAGTGTGGTGGTTCAACTGAGGAAACAGTAATACTTTATCATGACTGGCGTTCGAAATTGATTATATTATACAGATAGGTGACAAAATAATGGAAGACCAGTGGCTCTGTTAGCATGATTGGAGTCACATCTCTCTTTGGATATAAAAACAAGACTGGAAATCAATGGACTGTATGTAATGCAAGTATGCATGTTTATTTGACTGATCACCTTCATCCTGTGATAATGTTTCTATCCTGAAGAAGCGTGGTCTTTTCCACAATGACTCCACCCCACCCACAGGGCATAACAGTTTCATATGGAATATGAAAATGATGTAAATCTTATGCTATGGCCTTCAGGAGATCTCAACTCAAGTGAACACCTATTGGAGATTTTGAATTTGTATAATGTCAGGTCAATGAAGAAAGCTCGATCAATATTGGCTGATCCGAGCCATTGCTTGTGGTGTGAATTCAGGTTGCTATCATCAGGGCATACTGTAGATACAGATGTTTTGCCATGATGCAGAGCAAACATGTTTAAAAGGACATTTATTTCTGTTTGGTTGATGACAAGTTGTAATTATAAATTGCGTTGATATTTATTTGTCTGTGTGTGTCTGATGGAGTATGTTGCATGAACCAAATTGCCCCTTTCAGCGTAAGTTTACCCTTGAACCTTAAATCTTGAGGGGCACTCTGTACCTCCATGAGCAATACACCAACTTGTGGAATATCTCTTGAATTTCCAGTGGTATTGAAGCTATTCTGGTGGCACATAGTGGCCCAACATCCCCCTTAGACCCTCCCCTATGTTTTTTTTTCTTCTTTTTGGTGTGTATAACGTAGTGATGTTGGCCACAAGCCCAGCACACATGGCTTTAGGTTTTTCCATAGTATCCTAAGGAGCAAAGCTGTATGGGACAGGGTGTGCCTTGTTAAGTCTTGCGGTTGCAGTGACAAGACACTGCCTCAGTCTCACAGCCTACACACCTACAGAGGTTGTTCCGCTTGTCACTCTGCACCTGTGTGTACTCTGAATGCCCTTCTCCTCTCAGGCCACCAGATTCACGTCTTCAGCTCACTCAGACACTACAGAAGAGAGCTTTGGAAAAATCTCTTCTACCTTGAGAAAAGCACATATTACTGCCAGTTATTATGAATAATAGCAACTGGTAAGTGTTTATGACTTATTACAGCACATCCGCATGGCAGTTCTGGATCATTTAGAAAACTCCATTCCTTTATTCAGCGCGGAAACTCCAGGAGAGGGCAATGTTTCACTTCTTAGCCTTCAAAGAGATCTCATGGCAATCAAATTCATGCTCTTTGTATACAACTGTGTACTGTGACCTTATCACATTTTCTGACGTTGAGGTTTTGAAAGGAAATCAACACCGGCTTAGGGTAGATTTAAAAACAAAAAAACAAAAAAAACAACAACAAGATGATTTAAATGTACTGAGCTACGAACATGACTCAGTCAGCATCTACAGTATCAGATCTCACTTCTGATGGGAGAATAGACCTGGCCTAGGTGATGCAGCAAAATGTTAATGGCCTAGAAAAGAATATATTATGCTGATCATTTCCACTCATCCTCTCCTCAGTAGTCATCACGACCTGTAAAGACCAAAAAACCATGACATAAACACTGGATTTATCGCACCCAATGCAAGATAGAAATCTAACTGACCGAATGTTATAACAGGTTATGTTTTATGAAGCACGGACGTGGCGACAGGTTCATGTTTCGTGTCAATGGTATTGAAGGCGTCTACACTTTTTCAATACCTCTCCAAACATCTGCTCATGTGCCTTGTTTTGCTTTTCTACGTATAAGAATGTGCAAGATTTTCAAAATGACTGTTTAAGTTGTACCAGGTGAAGAAATATGATTACAGGGAAACCAAATTTGATCCAGAGCAAAAACACTCTGAGTCTTTTAGGCACTCAGTGACAATTGCTCTAAATTGTCCATTTATTTTTGTGCTGGGCCGGTGACAGTACATGTTTTCAGATATGGACCTCACAGCTGCAGCCAGTTAATAACAGCTCCATGTGCAACATTGTAGCAGTGCAAAAGGAAAAAAAAGAGAGGGAGAGGGGAGCTCATTTGGTTAGAGAGAGAGAATGAGAGTGAGCGAGAGAGAACATCTGTTGACATCAAAAATTGTAGAACCTTGGATTTTTTTTTTCTTGCATCGTGGTATTTTACTACCACGTGTCCCAGTCCAACATCTGGCCCTGTTGTTTTATGAAACATTTCCCACAGATCATTCTGTTTTGTTTGCCAATTCGTGCACATTTAGAGCGAGATATGGGAGAAAAAAGAATCAATAAGACATGAAAGCGAGCAGATTTTATATGATCTATTACTCCTACATGTGCAGGTCTGTTAGATATCCATCTAAAATCTAATAACATCTAATATCTGTGCATGATCACGGCTAACACTATTTCTTCTTCTGGGCTTGGGATGTGGCCTGTGGTCAGCAGATGTTCGGCAACGATTTGCATTCCTGTTTGCTTCCCATTTACCAACAGATGTGCAGATGGGCGAAAAATATAAGTGTGTGTGTTTGTGTGAGTGTGTGTGTGTGTGTGTGTGTGTGTGTCTGAGTAAGCATATGTATGTGTGTTTTGTCAATTCAGTCTGTCTGCTATTAACTTAGCATCTGTCCATAATACAGGTGGAATGCTTTCATGCAGCACAACGTCCAGAGACTGTTACAACAGGTATGGCTTGATCTGTTACTATGATCAAAAATCTTTCAGTTTCCACAAAAAAAAAGTTGTAAACTGAAAGAAAACCAGATCCCACTTATACCTTAACTGGTAAGGATCTTTGTTATTATCAGCCATCTAAACTTTAGGAAATTAAGTGTGACTTGAATTTCATTCAAGTTTTCATCAGGAGTAGGATCATTTAAGAACAAGGTGAAGTCATAACACACACACACACACACATGCGCGCGCAATGTCTACAACAGCCGTGCAGCGCATAACTGAGAAGACGAATCATTCAGTCACCTCCACTGATACAGGCACATAAAATGTTTCAATAGCCGAGTTTATTTAACAGGCTATTATCAGGTGATGTTGGAAAATGAATGTGTGGCCTTGGCGAGAGTCAGTTTGAGTTGATCCAGGGAAAAGATAAAGTCCACACGTATGACTATGTTGGAACGGTTGAGCATGACCTATATGCTAGCTTGGGGCCATGACGCATAAAACTATTACCTGAGTTATGGTTTGGCAGGGCTACTGTCGCTTCAGTGGAAAGCACACAACACGTATCCACAACAACAAACAACGCCGGGTGCAGACTGTCTGCAAGGAAAAACTGAGGAAAGTGTGTAGACATTGGCTCTAGCATCATTCTGCTTATAAACAAGGAAAGGTAAGCTGCAGGAAACCCTAAAATCAGAGGGCTGCTTTTTGAAAAAAAAAAAAAAGTGTCATTATAATTAGAATAAAATTGTAGAAAAGAGATGGTAAACAGTTTTCAAATAGTTAGTTTGTCAATTAGTTAAAATGTAATAAAAAACTGAGCAACAGTTTCTTTTATTAAAATTATATTTAAAAAAGATAATAATAAATAATAATAATGATAATACACTTCCAATGGGAAAAAAGTTTTACCATTTACTATTTTTAATTATATATTATTTGAAAGCTTATGTGGTTTAGACCTAGTTTTATAAAATATGTATTCATTAGCTATTGGCAGCTATGTTTTGAAATTTTATTTTTATGAAATGTATTTAGCAAAGAAAACATTCAGATTATTCATGTTAAACCAAATTAAAATGATTTGCCAATGAAAATAAACAGTGACGTGCTCATGTGAACTAAAAAGTACCTGTGCATACGTGAGAGAGAGAGAGAGAGAGCGCCCGAGAGAGAGAGAGAGAGAGAGAGAGAAGGACGACCTCCTTATTTGAGAGCCATTAAGCTCAGAATGTCAAAAATTACAGTGGTCTTGCACCTGCACGCCGACCTTCAAAGTGGGACTCTGCCACATCCTTAGCTCAACAGCATGACTGAGTCTTTCTTATGTAAAAGCTGGGCATTTACAACACAGGTGTATGTGCCTGACAGATTGCACAGCCCCGAGCCTAATGCCAAACAAACAAAACTCTCTGCCAGCCTGGCAGAAAAACAGCCTGCCCTGTTGCACCAGCATGCCTGAACCCTGGACTGGGTTAAAGATTTATTTTATTTTTTTACTCAGTAATGGCCTTTTCTTACATTTCTCATAATGTGAAATAATTGCTCTATTAACAGTTTTATGAAAAAGCCACACATAAGCGTAGTAAACAGCCCTCATCAATACCAGCAATTACACAATTTCAATTTACCGTAAATGATGTGGATGCTAAGGGCAAAAAAAAAAAAAAAAAAAAGCCTCTTATAAAAGTTTTGACTAGAGCTCAGACAGGGCCGCAGAGTCCGGCATTTAAACCCGACTGAGCTGAGTCAGCCACTGCCGGCTTTGTGTACACCATAAAACCATAATTCAAGTGGAAAAGTAAGGAGCATGCCACAAATATTCAGCTCGGACAAAGCAGATGCACGAGACGGGTAGAGTTTAGGGTGCGCACGTACACAGGCAGGCAGTGATGTAAACTAAAGGTACAGTAATGCACCTCACCGGATCAACCCATTCAACTGCTACTGCTTTTCATTTCCATTTAACAAATTCCAGAATAATTAATCCCATCTGTTCCAATAAAGGACTTGCAGAATTGCTCTGTGCGTCTTGGCAGCTGGCTTTAATGGCATGCTCCGTGTGGTTTATTAACAGTTCATGCTCTTTAACTGGAAGAAAACATTTGACATCCATTACTGCGGAACTCATTTCTGTTTTATTGTATTTTCGTGTGCATGGTAGCAAACCATGTTAAATAGTACAACAAAACTGAGCCAGACAGCAACTGCGGCGGTGACTTGATGGTCAATTAGGTAAACCATCTACAATCTGTAATGACCTTTTTTATATGCTTACACTGTAAATTTTGCACTTGTATCCCAGACAAAAACACGCTGCAAAACTCAATCTGCAGCAGCTAGAGCATGTAAATGTGAACCGCTTAGAAAAGACATCTCTAGAATAACTGTTAGAGAAGGCAAGAAATTGTTTAAAGCTGTAAAAACTAGCACATTGTGGATGTCGTTAAATGACTCTGACAGGTTCACTGCTAGCACACAGTATAGTTGTGAAAAGTGATGAAATATTCATATGCTCCACTCAGCACTGAAACCGTCTCAGTTAATCAGAGGTGATACTGGAAACGCAAATTGATCCAGTGATCTGAATTGAATAACAGAGTGACTGAGTGCCATCATATGAACAAAAAACGAAAGAGAAGGAAAAAGTCACATAAGTAGGACGATTTTGACAGGTGCAGTCTAGGCACACTATCCAGTCTGCTTCTCATTAACAGTTCTCTTTAGAGTTGAGTCTCTAAAGGTAATTGGTCGAGACAGTCCAATCAAAGAGTGTGGGTGTGACTTTTAGAAACCTTTCCTCTACATATGAGACACATTATAGCAGATTCAGCGAGAAGGTCAAGATCAGATTGGATGCAGCAACAAGTCAAACGACATTACCAGAACATTTTCTCTCATAACGATTCATTGTAATTATAAGAACTGAGGATCGGGTGCATCGAAATTGCATCCTTACTTATACTGCACCGCTTTATTCATTTCGCATCTTTCAGATCTGTGATCATTTCTATGTGAAATGCTGTCTTTGCACTACTGTATATTTCTTTTGTATATACAGTACTATGGTGTTACAGTGGCTTAGTGGTTAGCACTGTGGCCTCACACCTCCATGGTTGAGGGTTTGATTCACGCTTTGGGTCTTTGTTCGTGCAGTGCGCATGCTCTTCCCATGCTTGGTGGGTTTCCTTTAGGTATTACCGTTTCCTCCCACAGTCCAAAGGCATGCAGAATAGGTTAATTGGTGTTCCCAAATTGCCATGGCGAGTATGTGTGTGTGCCCTGTGATAAATTAGCACCCTGTCACTGTCTTGTGCCTTGTCACCGGGAGGGCCATCCATGACCCTCTACACAGGACAAGGGGTATGGAAGATGGATGAATTAATACTGTACTATATGTTCATGCATATACTCAGCAAAAAAAGAAACGCCCCTTTTTCAGGACTGTGTATTTCAACAATAATGTTGTAAAAATCCAAATAA
>JAOVVA010000002.1:16927204-16947662 GCA_028565275.1 Leiocassis micropogon | reverse complement strand
TTTACCCGTGTTGGACTGTTTTATAAATGGCAGCCTTTAATACCAGTAACATTAAAATTCCACTCCTTGACAAAAGCTTATAGTAAAACTAAAGTACTGGAACAAGGGGAGAGCAGCTGCATGCCAAAACCCACATTCAAAACCAGTCACGGATGAACAAGAAAACACATCTGATAACGCTATGTCACCTTAAACAACACTTTGACTCTTTGGTAATGACTTTAAAGTTGTTCCGAACTGCCTCCAAACCATATTTGTTTCTTCTGTTTATAGCTAATGCAAACTACAAACTTAGCTAATGTTGGTTAATTCCACCAGGTGCAGACGCATATACAGTACAGTAGATCGGTGGACCAAAATAACTGGTTAAATAAAGAAACAAATTATGATTTTGATAAATAATAAATTGTTTGTATAACTGTTGGACAAAAGTAATATCATACTTGAGGTCATGCTGTTGTGCTGGATATCATCATGGTTTTGATATGTTCATCATTCAAGCTGCTTCCTTGTGCCCACGACTGCATCACAGTCATGCTGATATTCAGTACAACAGCACTCTGTCTTGTATGACACTGCTTAATTGATTTATTTGGAGCAATCCCAGGTCTGAATCCAAACCTAATTAACCTTTAATTAATGATCAGGTCCTTGGCAGAATCAGTTTAGAAATTGAATCAAGCATGACGAAAGCATTGTGCGTCAGCCTTAACGCTTTTCAATCTAGCACAAAGTTCTCAGTGGTCTCTAGATCTCAAGAATGAAGTAGCCCTAACGCTTACTGATTGGATTTGTTCAGCTGATATAAAAATCCTTTCAGCGGAATAAATCAGCTTATTCTTAAACCTGTAAAACCATGAATTTTCTTGTGGTCTGGTTCTGAAAACCTACCAGGCAAAAGGGCATTTTCCCTTGCAATATTACATTTATGTGGTAATAACACACTGACTGTTTCTGTTCCTACACGTATAAAAGCATGTGAATGTACAGTGTATAGCTGTGTAAAGAACAGAATTCTCACTGACTTTAAAAATGGATTCCTTTAAAATCAAGCAGAATTATAATGGCACTTTGAGACTTCTTTCAGTTTGTACATGGACTGGGTTATTGTGTCTCTGATTAGCTCTGCTTTTTACGTATATAAATGCGTTTAAGCAGAATCAATTGAAAACATTAAATACTTAAATATATCTAGAGTGTTACTGTTCAGACATAAACATTTGGAAACACAAAAAAACATTACTAATATTCAGCTCAGGATGTGATGTGCTTCACTTGTCTGTGGAAAACACGGTAGAACACAGCGTTCTGATTACATTAAATGCCCAATTATTTATTGCACTGTGTGACAAAAAATTCTTATTAGTCATGCCTTTAAACATCTAGGTTTACAAAATGACAGGCATGTGAATTTTACCTAATTACAAAATATATAATTTATTATCTAGTAATGTAACCAGCAATGCAAATACTAAATACTAAACAGACCTCTCTGATTCCCGTAGCCAAGGTTGTCTCATCAGGCTGATGTAATTAAATGAGCCTAATAAAAAAAAGCTAATAAAACAGTGGGCCCAGATGGACTCTCCATAAGTCACTCAAGTGTGCTGTTAAAACGCCCCAGAGAAAAGAAACCTAAAGCATTTAGAATTATTACGACTTCCTTAGCTAAGGACAAAAAGATTGACTGACTCCAAAAGTTTTTTTCCCAAGATTAAACAAAATGAGTGTAATGAGGTGACAAGCTCCTGAACGAGAATGTATTATAAGGTTAAAATTCAATTAGCTCCAGAGAACTAGCTAACAAACGGCTATATATAAAAAATATATAAAAACTATATAAAGTATAAAAACTCTTGACATAAATAGGTAAACTTTGCATATATTTCTTGTACTAAAAAAAAAACAATCTGCCATATGAGCAATCTAGTTGCCACTGTATTAACATGATAATTTTATACTGTACTGTACTTTCTACTGACCTATTCAGCATGTGTGTTTTACACTTAAAACCCAAATAAATGCTTCAGTAGCTCTTAAACACATAATAGTATTGGTTCACCTTCACGCACTTCTATATTGTTTCCAGTAGAGGAAGGAGTGGGTAGCTGTTGAAAAGTGTGTAACAGCAATAAGGGAAACTGATCCTGTGCACTCCCTTGGTGTGCCTCTGGACTTAGTGTAATAGGGCACAAAAAGAGGGTGGACCGTGCTAACATTCTTCCCAGAGTCACCTCCAGCTGTGAGTCTCACACTGTTGCAGAACGCACAGCTGAGAGCCTGACATCCCTGCCACCACTGGCTAATAATAAAGCCTTTTCAAAGCAGCCAGTGGCTGTAGATTAGGACAAGAGTCACAGAGAACCTGTAACAATTAATTCAAATCACCCTGTAAAAAGTAAACAATTAATATGTTAGAATAAAAAAGTCAAAAATATTTTTTTCATGTTTTAAAAGTTATTTTAAAAGTTAAGTTATTTCATTTTAATTCAATAAAATTTTATTTATACAGTGCGTTTAACAATATACATTGTCACAAAGCAGCTTTACAAAAAATGTATAGAAGATTTCAGTGTATCGCTAATGACCAAGCCAGAGCCAAAAGTAGCAAGGAAAAACTCCCTGAAGCAACAATAGGAATGAACTTTGCATTAAAGGGGAGCCCTTACTTATCTGCCTTGTTGAAGTCAAACAGTCCTAAGATTGTTATAATTAACTAAAGTATATGATGCTCATACTTCAGATAATGTTAACAATCTTATAATCTTGTCATTTTACAAATAAATTGAAGTGATGGAGATAAGAATGTAACCCTTTCTTAGCAATTGCTGTCATTATACTATCCAAGAAGGCACATTTACAACCATTTTAAGGGTGTCTGGAGCAATATCCATAGTTAACCCATGGTCATCTATATGTTATCCATGCAGGGCCATCTTCAGCAGTGGTGAATGATTTTCAGGTGAACGAAGACCCAGGCAGGAGTGTGGTTGGATCATGCAAGTTCTGGATGGCAGAATGATTTAGGAACACAGGTATCACAGGAGAAAAATGGGTAGCTCGACAGACGGCAGGGATTAACACAGGTTATTAGGTGTTCTCTTGTAATGATTTAGTATGATGTGCATTGGGTGCAGCATGCATGCATGGGCAGCATAACTAAGTGAGACAGTTAACACAGAAGGTAGCACAGACAAGAGGGCACTATAGGACATAAAACAGCTACTCCACCATCAACAAACCTGAGTGAACATGTGAGAGTGGGAGTTGACAGCATCCACACATATATCCATTTGCTCTGTAGGGGCTTTGTAAGAAAAAGACGTTCCCTTGCTGCTGCCTTCATATTTAATGTACCAACAAAGAGCCTGCACCTTTGTTCAAATGAGACCTGGCATAAAAGATGAAAAAAACAAAAGCTCATTTAAAATATTGTAAAGATTTCAGGAAATAAATTGGGAAACAAAAAAAAATGTCTGCCTTTTCTAAAGTATGAAGTGTGGAAATTCTCAGGTCTTTTGTGTGGTTTTTGAGATGGTAGTTGGGCTAAAAGGTATTTGTTTTCTGAAACCTGGTAACACTGCTTAAATCCAACATTGGGCACAACCACTGTACTGAAAACAGTTTACTCAGATGGTGATACTTTCTAATTAACTAGATAGTAGCTTGGTGCATAAGCCAAGTGTGATCACCTCCTGAGTTTGAGGTTATATGATTATAAATGTCAACTCTAGCCAATACGATTAATGATCATGAGCCATTGTCAATAAAAAACATTGTGATATGATATTTATATTTATGTTAAATAATAAAACATTTAAGCTTGGTTAGCATTCGGTGCTAATTTGGATTTTAGAGTTATTTTGATGTAGTATTCTCTATGTGATTTATAAACATATCTGAAGCAGATATTGATCATTCCAATGGCTTTGTACAATTTCCCTTTTTTTTTTTCATGTTTATATGTATAAAAGACATACACTGGTTAGCCACAACACTGCCACCACAGACATGTGAATTGAATGACACTATATCCCAGTGACAGGACAGGATCTGGTGACAGGATCATTGTCACCCAGAACTGCCTGGTCCAATCCCACAGATGCAACACAAATTGCTGCAAAAAGTTAATGCAAATAGGCTTCACTCCTCAACCCATGACACTCAAAGGATCTTCTGCTAACCTTGCCAGACCCCACAGCACAATCACAATCGTGTAGAGTCGTGTCCTGAGGGGCCAGACCTGTTCAGGTGGCACAAGGAGAACCAACCCAGTATTCTGCTTTTGATCTGTTAGAGGCAGATTTTCAAACCATCCTCAGGGCCATACTAAATATGTGCAGTTTGTTTTAGGGGCAGTTTGAGAACCACAGCTTTTACTTTACCTACAGCTTTCACTGATGATGTCAAAAATGAATGTCTGATGACAATTATTTTGTCATCTTTAATATTAGTGTTTTTTCTGGGTGTCTGAAATATAATTATTGAAAATTGTCAGAATTTCTAAAAGAATAATCCACTGGAAAAAAAATTCAAAGGCACTAAAACAATCTGTTCTATCTCCATGATTAAAGGACCAAAATAATAAAACTTAATATCAGTGAGTCTGTTTTGAGTCATTCTCTCAAAGCTTCTGTGCACTATAATTAAATGACAGTTTGTGTTTGAAACACCCTCTTGTCTCTAAGGTTACTGTGTCTGAGCTACTTTTGGGTTACTTTTAACTTGCTGAATTTGGTCCTTTTTATGTGTTATATTACAATGTATTGTGCAATGTATTTACTAGTGATTTTGAGGTCAAATTTAAAAACAATCTGTTCTTTGTTTTATTGCTTCATAGCCTCATTTTTTATTTTTCCCCTGCACTACCAAAAAAAATGCTTAAATGACATTTTGGAGCAAAAAAATGTCCATTGTTGGTTTTTGCCCATAAATTATAAGACAAAAAAACAAAAATAAACAATTTTACTCCATAATTTGAATCATGTTTAATTAACCAGACAGAAAATGAAAAAGCAAAAAAGCACTGTAAAAAGGAAATCTCCACACTTCCTAACTGTATACCCTTTTGACACAAGGAAATCCCTGTAGCACAGCAGCCATAGCATGCAAAGAGCTTAGCTAGGCTACACTTTAAGCTATTTTCAGCCACTCCCTACATGCAGTACTTGCTTCTTATTCAATTGGAGCAATGGCCTGCAGACAGAAGTCTGATCACACACGTTGAAGTGGTCAGCAAAGTATTTATATCAGCCCGTATTTTGTTTAAAGTGAGATGGACTAATGGTTGCCATCTGCTGGTGGGATCTGGAGGAAGTAAAGCATGTATTTACACAAAATAAATCTTCACGGATACAGCCAGCGGCACATGAAATTACAGCTCTGTAGCATCATGTGCAGATGCAGCTGAGCCTGAGGAGAATGTCCTGTTGCTAGCCTTGTGCTGAGGCCTATGCTGTTCGAGCTCTGGGGGCAGGAACGTTCTTGGTGGCAGGCAAAGGCTTTGTCTGAACTTTTATTCCTGTCTTTTTTTTTTTTTTTTTTTTTGCAATCATCACAAAGTCACTGTCTTCAGTGTTCCCATGGCTGCCTAGTGACATAATTTGTTTCTACTGGAATAAATGATATAGGAGATGTGACAGTTTACTTAAAAAGGTGAAGTAGTCAAAGGACAGAAAAAGGGCGCATGCAGTATTTTTTTTCCTTTGCAATATGTTACCATGGTAATGAATTCTGTTCACTTTCATTTCATAAATTGTTGTTTTCCCCGGGCATTGTACACAGCATGCTATGAAATAAAGGTCTGATTTTATTGACAGGTACTATATTTCAGGGTAACGAGTGAAATAATCTGTTATTTTGTAAACAATATATTACAGATGCTGAAGACTTTGGTAAATTTATTGCAACACACTGTAATGAAATGTGATCCCTAAGATAGGACAGGATGGAAAGAGAGACAGCAGCAGCACAAGCTATGTACATGCAAAGTTTTGCATGCAGCAATGAATCATAGGTATTTATGTCTCAGCCTAAATCCACCATTTACATTATAGTATCTATGGATTTCCTAAAATGTTTCTTGACCAGGAATAAATAAAATCATTTTGTTCTCTTCTTTATCCTTTTGTCACTGTTTCTCTTTTTATGCCAAAGAACATATTCAACGCTCTCACATATGACCACGTAGTGGAATCTCCAAATTCTTGGTGTTTATATGCATTCTATCTGTGATTTTCATTTGGATGTTTTTATTACCTTTTTCCAAATTCATTTAGAGAATCCTATCATTACTCACCTCAATCTGCAGAAATGTTGCTTCCAGTAACCCAGTTCTAGGGTGTGTTCAGCGAGCAAACACTCATCTTCACAAGAGGCTTTGACTCATGTGAAGGATGGTATTTGAGGGCTTATGTGGGAGAATAGGTAAATGACACAGTAAGAGCTCGTCATAGAGGTACTGTCACTGTGGTCAGGGAATTTCCTTTGTAATTACCTCGGCAATCTCTCTGCACCTGGAGACGCTGCTTAGCAAACCAACAACCTTGCTGCAACCACTGGAATGTAAACAAGGGCCATTGAAAGCTTCCTCTAAAAAAAGAAGTTGCACAGTACAAAATGATTGTGAATGACTGGCCAAAAATTGTTTAAGATGCAGAATGGCTCATCCTGTTCATTCACAGGCTTTGACTGTCACATCCGAAGGCTATAATATTACATTTTTGGAATCCATTCTAACCTTTATAATAAACACTCATAGGATGTTTGCTTTTGTAAGCGCACAACAGGATTAATTATTGAATAGCGTAACAGATCTATAACATTTATATGGCCAATAAAACTGAAATGACTATCTTTCCTACCTTAAGCGCAGCTGTGCCTAGGTCTGTGCTTAGCTTCAGTGAAGTAAGGCAAAAGGCTATTGCAAGAGGCTGTAATGTAGCATGAGAGAGGAGTTTCCACACTCACTGGCTCATGCACAGTTTATACACTTAAGCAATGAAAACAAACAATTAAACTAGCAAGACCCAAATGCCCTCACAGGCAAGAACACATTTTCTGCTGCTGCTTTTGTGAGCTGTATTCGGAGTTAAACGTTTGCATGCGTATAAATTAACTTGTTGCCTCTTATAACTTGAAGTAAATAAAAATACCAGCGTTTGGCCACTGACTCTGCAGCGCAGCAATTTTGGGTCTATGATTTCCTTGCGCTGTGGTCAGGCCCCTATAGTGCAAATGCAGTCCAGATGAGATCCTGGTTCATGGTTATGAGCTAAATGAGAGGCTTCAGGACAAATTCCCTCCATCAAACTCCTTTGCCCGAAATCAAGCCCTGCTGGAGCTCGAGCAAAGCCAGTGTAGTGTGCACATGTGCAGTCCTGAATGAGCATTCCATACTGCAAGCCAGATATTTCATATTTCATATATATATATATTATTTCATATATATACTGTATATCTACATAAGAATTGACAAATTGTTAAGGAAACAATGAGGTTTTTAATAAAAAACCCAATAGTCCATTAGCCAAGCAGAGAAATGAGCACGCATTAACAATTTACTTTTTTTTATTCTATGAAGCTAGTCAAGGCAATATAATTGCATGAGAAGCAGAACATTTTTATAAAATTTTGTCCTAGAACCAAACAAAGCTGTGATTATCTGTTATGCCATTAGATCAGATGAATGCTCATTGGAGCAGTAGCTCGGAAGTTCCTGTGCTCTTATCTCAAACATTAAACATGGTCGGAAGATTTCACCTTATCTCTGGATCGCACAGAAATTATGGGTATCACGACAACCATGCAAAGAGAAATATCAAATACTTTACAGCAGATCTGGATTGATAAAGTTATCACATCACTTTGACACATCGATAGTTTAGTGAGGATGGTCTGATGCATTACGAATTGACCTTGACAGGTACGGTGTATCAGTTTCTCAAATCTGTAAACCATACACTCTTACTTTGAAAGAAAAGACATAGTGGAACTGTCTGAAACCACATAGTTTTTGACCCTCTAATGAACTTTGGACATTTTTTTTTTCCCCCAAACACTCATATGTCAAGACATTTTATCAACCAAGCGGAGCATGTTCCATTTTAACAAAAGCCGTAAAAGAGATAAAAAGAGGACTTCCCACAGACCTCATTTTATGATCCACAGAGAAGTGGAGCTGTAATCCCTCTGACATTTAACCTAGCTGTAAGCTTATAAAGCTTTTGTTCTGTTACCTTTTACATTGGTTATTTTATTCAGTGTGGAGGGCAAGAGTCATTCCATACCCCAGGTCATGAATTTACATTGCCCAGTTAATGCAAAGTAGGTGGAGATCAGGGCTAAATGCAGGTTAACAATAAGAAAAATGTTACAGAATATTTTTATCGACCCTTACTGGTGTTGAACACCAATAAATCTTGTTAAAGACTCCTAGACAAGAATTGTTTATTTCTTTCCTCATACATCTTTGACATTTAAGTTCAAGTAAGTGAACATTAAGAGGTTTGGCCGATTTTATAAACATTTAAAACCCCAAATGAGAGACAAAACAGAGAGTTAATTGTTATAGCATAATATTTGACTAGCAGCATGGAGTTGCATTATGTACTCTTTTTGGACATGTAAATGACAAAGAAGCTGACTTCTTCAACAGCATCCCCTTTTGTATAACAGAGTTATTGACAGTGTAAGAGCATTAGAATAATTATTATGCCATCTGGTGAACAAGACATATTCAGTTAAGGAGACTTGACAAGGTGTTATAAGGATAATGAAATAACCTTTAAGGAACCAAAGCATCGGGACAAAAAAGAACATAGTTAGCAGTTGTGTTTAAGGCTATATTGTAGGTAGATTTCATAGACTCATAGTGTGAATCTCACGCATACCAACAAAGTTCCTGAGGATTCAGTGTCAACTACCTGTCACATTGCTTCTAGATAAGTGCATTCACATTCACCAATGCTTATTACTTAAGAAAGGCCCAATGCTCTTGTTTTGATCGAATATATTCTGTACTCCGTTTGACCCTATAGTGTGGATGGAACTGAAATTGCAACACATTTTTAACACTTTCGGGCTTTAGCAGCTCTGCACAAAATAGCCCAAGTCTTGCTTTTCAGTCTAGAAATTAAAGGAGACACATAAATCCATCTAAGGTGTTTCAACATTTTTACAAATCTATCTTTCTTGTCTTCCTGATTACACATAAATAGATATAACCTATTCACTAAAAGTGGTTACAATAGAAATAAATACAAAATCTGATCAGTATACTTCATGTGTGTAAATCGACTTTAAACTAATTGAAATGTACATCATAAAATACATTAGTTGAACTCCAATTAAAATATTTATTTTCCCATTAGTGGACATAAATATAGATTTATATATATTTTTTCCAAAATATGTGTTTTTATCCTTAAAAAAACTTACTTAGCATAAATAAAGGGTAGTATTAGGAAACAAAGTGTCTTTGCAAAAGTGTGTTGTAGTGTCTGTGTGCTTCAGCGGCACCCACAGCCTTCCACCACCATGTCCTGGTAGTTTTTCAGGATCACTCGTTCATACTCGTCTAAATAGAGCAGGGAAATGGGGCTCAGGTCTGTGGGCACACAGCATGCCTTGGGAATGTTACTATTCACTGAGTTGACCAGTGTCTGTACAATGGCATGGTTAGTGGAGTTTAGGTGGTCTGCCAGAGGGAAAGGACACTCTCCCTGGCAGTAAAAGGCATGGTAGCCTGGTGGAGCCACTATCCAGTCATTCCAGCCTACGTCGCTAAAGTCCACATAGAGCGAGTGCCTCCTGCAGTTGGCTTTGTGTTTCTTTTTTGGCTTGTTGGCTCGTGCTTGCCGTTTTTCCCGAGAGTGGAGCACGTGTCCTTTGCCATCGTGGCTGAACGTCACCAGCAGCGGCCTCATCTGCGGCCACGAGTCTGTGCTGTCATGCAGCGACCTGCTGACTCTGACATGGCTCTTGTAGTCTCCTTCTGCGTCGCCTGGGTGAACCACCTCCACCACAAAGCCATGGTTGGCGTGACCCTCCATGGTCCACCGCAAGACAGCGGGACTCACATCAAAGCTCTCCCACTTGCTCAGGCCGTGCTGAACCAGTCTGGTGTCTAGAAGTCTTGTGATGGGCTCTTTAAAAGGAAGTGCAGGCTTGATGATCTCATGGATGTTAATGCGATGGTACCCTGCACTGCTGTTGCCGCTACTGTTCATCATCACCTGCTCCCTGTAAATCCTCAGCTCTGCTGATGTGACAAACTCCTCTCCTGGGATGGAGCTTAGATTAAAGAGGAACCTTTGAGTCGTCTTTCCACTGTGATGTGACGTGAGCTCCTCTGTAGATTCTGGAAGAGATTAAAATATACTCAGAGTACACTCATGTAGCCTAATTAAACCAGGTGATGCATTCTTAGTCACAAACCTATTTGTAAGTAAACTAAATGATTCAATGTTGCACAAGTTGAATTGGATGGCATGGCCTATGAATCATTTTAGTTACTTTCCAGAGGGTATGTTTATACTTACTGGCACGGATTAACCTGTTACTCATAAGACTAAATCCCAAATTTAGATCTTGAAATTTAGTAAGACTCCCACAGAAAGTTCAAGGTACTTAATTGCTGTTTTGATAAAAGGTTTTCCATAATCTTTTTTTATTGATTTTTTCCCCCCTTGGGTGTATATTGTAGCTAATAAAGATTCTCATAGATGTTACAATTGTATTTGAGAAATCTTGATATGAATTAGATTAAGAATTAGTTTATCATAAGACAAGCAGAAAACTGAATGTGACAATGCCAGACATTGAGTTTTGCGAGGAGAACGTTATCAGTGGGCTCAGGTGAGGTGTGATGGCTTACCATCATGATGGAAGCTGCGTACAGTGTTCGCCCGACTAGCGGATCTGTCTGCGCTCCTGCCCACTGTGCTCTTCGCTTTGTGGTGCTTTTGCTCGGCGCTGTTGGCTGAATACGTGGTGAACAGATCCAGCATGTACTGCGGCACCAAAGCTGACTTGCTCGGATTTGGCCTTTGCTTCAGCCCGAACATGGTGAGCAGACGAAGCTCGAAAGCGTCCAGTGCGTCCTGGGAGAGATGAGGGCTGTTCTTTCGGCGCCCGATCTCCGGCAGGAGTCCCGCGCAGCCTCCGAAGAAGAGCTGCGCGATGAGCAGCGCGAACACCGGCACCATGATCACAACGAGGCGGAGAGACGAGGCGCAGAAGACGGCGCGATCAAACTGCCACTAGCCGGTATGCACTTCCACGGCTCCGGTTCCAGTTGGCCATTATTATGTTCTATTTTTTGTTTGTTTGTTTGTTTGTTTACTTGTTTGTTTATCGACCTGGCTCCTTCATTAATCACTTATCAGGACTTGCGTAATATAATTCTCTTCTGATCTGAGTGATGCAAGCAAAGACTGTAACTTTGAGCTTGTCATCGTAAAAACCTCTTTCCTTTATAAACAGAAACGCGCAACAGGAACGCGCCTCAAACACAGGAAAAAACACACCGAATACCTGATCACCTTATAAAACGCTCCAAAAACATCCACAACGTGACAAAGCAGGTATCCGCAAAAAAAAAAGTGTCCCAGAGAAGACATGGAAGAGGAGTCGCGACGTTCTCTGCTAGGTGCTGTGTGTCCAAGTGAGGATCAAGTCCAGCTGAAGTCAGTGCGCAGCCCACTCCTGCGTCCCGATCCTTTCCAACACGCATTAGACGAGCCCTGAAGTCCTGCTGAAACTCCAAGCGCACAGCTTTTCCTCTCGTGTTTTTTTCCCCTTTAAAGTCTGTTTCACAAAGTGTTTTTCATTTTAGAGCGCGCCACCGCCGCACAGCTGTTATGCAGAAACCGGAAAGGTCCCAAAGCACCGAGCGCTTTTTCGTGCAACAT
This sequence comes from Leiocassis micropogon, assembly GCA_028565275.1. Lineage (NCBI taxonomy): Eukaryota > Metazoa > Chordata > Actinopteri > Siluriformes > Bagridae > Leiocassis > Leiocassis micropogon. The sequence goes on along the minus strand of JAOVVA010000002.1, from coordinate 16,935,750 downwards.
GTTTTCAGCTGTCAGTCATTAAAACCCCTGAAAAGTAGCTACACTGGGTTTAATCTGGCTTCAGAACATAGAGACGCGCAAGGAAAACTCAGACGCCTTAATTATCTTACGTATCCGATTAATATGGAGAAGTTAGAACTTCAACACAGTAAATATAAAAAAGAGAGAAGCACGGAGTTTAGTGCGCAACAGCCAAGTTGATTGAAGTCCTGCTGTCTTTCTCTGCTCAAGCGGCTTTTTGTTGCTCAGTGATGTCACGAGTGAACACACAACCGGGCAAAGGAAGGGGAAAAAAAACTATTCATGCTGTCAAATAGGATTATTAGCTGTCTGGGGCGCATGTTTCCGGTATATTATAGACACAGATACTTTTACAAAACAAACCGGCTTTTCCCCCATTTAGTCATTTTGTTTTCATTAACTGACTGAATTATATTGTTTTAGGCACATTAAAGACACTATAAAGTGCATCAACCCAATATAACCTGGAGGGGTTAGGTGTTTTTTTTTTTTAATAAGGGGGATTAGTAATGTTCAAGCGCACTGGATAAATGATGGACACAGCGCGCCAGCCAGTGGCGGTTACCGAGTCTTACACACCGAAATAGGTCGCACCTAAATGCTGTGGATGTGGGTGAAAGTTCAATAAACGTGACTTTTTTTGCACACAAAAAAATTTATTTTATTGTATTCATATAAAAGAAAACTATTCATCTACAACCACATTCATCCACCACCATGTCTTCATAATGCCTGAGCACCACGTTGTCGTTATTATCGTAGTACAGCATGGAGATTGGGGACAGTTTGATGGGAACGCAGCACGGCTGAGGAGTTCCTTTCGGGTCAAATGAGTGCACCAGGGTCTGCAGGATGGCGTGGTTAGTCCCGTTCAAGCTCTCACTCAGAGGAAAGGGACACTCTCCGTGGCAGTAATTAGCCACGTATCCTTGGGGCGCGATGATCCAGTCCTGCCAGCCCACGTCTTTAAAGTCGATGTAGAGGCGTCTGGGTTTGCACACGTTGCTGGGCGTGACGGGCAAGTAATACGCGCTGCGCTTCTTCCTTGATCCGCACTGCTGGGGGTTCAGAGAAACGACCACGAGCGACGCAACCAGCTCCGGCATCTCCATGTGACCTTGATCCGTGATTTCTGCCTCGCAGTTCTGATCCAGCTCGTTGCTCAGACGAGTGGCCTGTAATGCCAGCACAATGCCGTAGTTTTTACCTGGTCTTCTCCACGACTCTGCCAGATCAGTCAGATTGACCCGAATCGTGCCTGGGGTGAACTCAACAGATTGCGAGAGCAGCAGCCTGCGACTGGGTTCATGCGCCATGCCCTTTAACGCACTCCGGACGACTCTGTAGATGTGCATGTTGAAGGCGAGATCTTTTCGTGTCGCGGGAAACGAGTCGTGTTTAAACTTCACTTCCAACTGGGCCAGCGAAAGCTGCTCAACATCCTCCAGTGCAGACATATTAAAATACAGATGGTGCTCCACGCACGCGGGACAACCACTGCTGGAGTCAGTAATCACCCTGCCTGTTGAGAAACACAAGATTATGATCATATGAGAGAGCGCGCGCTCATAAAAGGTCACATGAGGCCTAAGACGATACATTAGTGACATGAAATCTCACCTTGATCCAGCAGATATCTGACGATGTTTCCTCTTACTCCATACTCTGGGACGGTGCATGCATCCAGCTCGCGCTTTTTCTCAGCCTTTTTGAAAATTTTCCACAACACTGAAGGCACCGGGCCATGAGCTGACGGTCTCGGTCGACTTAAAAGCCCAAGCGATCTTAAAAACAGCCGTTCTTGGATGTGCGCGTTCTCTGTACTCACAACCATACAAAACGACAAAAGAAATAAAAACTTTAAAACAGCCATATTATTAAACAAAGCTGCAATGTCCTTCGACCTGTAAACACTTTCACCGTTAGGCCAGGCCGGTGAGTTTCTAAAAACACGAGGCGCGACTTGTGATTGGTGGACAAGACAAAGGCGCGCTAACAAATCCGGAAGTAATTGGCTATGCAAATAAGACGCACAGGTAGGCTATGAAATGAGCTTCACACTCTCAATGAGATAAACAGTAAATAAAATTTTATCATTAACGTATAGTATAATGCATATTAGGAGGGCGCACCATGATTTCCATCCACATATGTATGTGCGCACTCGGTGATGAGGTGTTCAGGTGGCCACGTAACTCTGGTAATTGGAGTGCAGCGCCACCACGCGTGAATGGCCACAGCAGGAATAGACACAGAATTGGATCATTAATAGAGACAGATGTTCGGAAGATGTAATGTAATGAGGGAATTAACGTACAAATGGTCATATTTATATATTATTTTATTAACTTAATAAATACATTATAACCTATAACACTGAACGTTGGGTCCAAAGTCTAGCTACTATTGTAAAATGTAGGCCTATACTAATATTTAAAATTTAAAACCCAAGCGGAGGAGTATATGTACTGTATGCGTATACTGTATGTTCTATGGAAGCCTCGCTGGTGTACGCTAACAGGGACATCAAAATGTGCTTTTGGGTTTTCGGATATATCAGGAAGAATAAAACTTATTACATTTATGTGTAATTACATAAATGTGTAAATATTAACACTACCAGAATATGGGACTGATGTCACAAAAATGTAGAACTCTCAAAATCAGCATAACAAACTTAAAAACATGTGATCGTGTGTGCTTCTGCCATTTTTCCATTTTTTTTTTCAGTCATGTCTCAGTTGATCATTTATCATGTTATGCTGAAAAAATATAGTATAGGTCAGTTTGTTCTGCACAATCCTAAGTCATAAATGCTTGTTTAAAAAAAACATCTAAACCAAAAATGGCAAAAATGCACTGGGTATTAAGAGTTATCTTGTGGTGGAGCTGATCAGTTAAATCTGGTGTGCTGAAAGCTCAGAAAACACACAATGCGCAGGGAGGGGTGGGGGGTTCGGGTTCTATATGGTATAGACAAAACATCATACTGTATGTGACATCAGCATTTTCATGCATGTTTTTTCCCTCCACCACAGAGTTTACACCTATAGTTATCATTAAACAATAGTTATGACAACAAATAAATCAGTTCACAGATGCCCAACATAATCATCAAAATGCTAATCATGCTGTAATGCATGCAAAAGAGGCACACAGAGACCTATGGCATGCTTCCAACCTCGTTCAGGAAACACGTTGAACAAACAGAAGACGTTCAAATTTATTTAGTTAATTTCAGTTCTATTCAACTGGATTCAATTCAATTCAATCCAGCCCTCTCAAAGCCATTCCGTTCCCCCAGGCACTACAGTGTCCTAGAAATATTCAACACCCATTTCTCTTTGAGTATACCGAAGACTGGGTGGTTCTTAGTCATTTAGTTCTTTCGTCATTTGAAGTATACCGCCAGCTTTAGGCTGTCACAGTTACCTCAATTATAGTCTCATTAAGAAATGATTATAAGAACTACCACAGTTTTTTGATCCAAAAAATTCAATCTATAGGTCTTTTAGTATACTCTCAAGCTTTTATGTGTGTGTTTGTGCCATTCACTATGACTACTCTTCAAAACCTATTGTAATTCTTGGGTCTACATGCTGCATCCTACTGGGCCACAGAGAAAAAATGTTTTTCATCAAACACATTCCCAAGAGCAATGCTAGAAAAGCACTGACAAGACATAACTGACTGATCCATTAGTGTGTTCCAGATAACAGTTTCTTGGCTGAACTCGCTGCTTACATTCCACTTGTACAGCAACTGAAAAATATAGAACAGTGTGCAGTGAACAGGCCTTAAAGGGTGGGTGAAAAATTGGGTTCAGTGATCTGGGTCATCTAGAAATTGTGCAATGTAATTAAATCACTGATTTGTTTGGGTAGAATGGATTTGATGTGTAATATTTTGCACTACAAAGCGATTTCCAAGACATTTACTGAGATATTATTATTAGCATGCTTTTATCTGTGTCTGTTTACACAATGATACGGATGTGCACATGTTGTATGGAGCATCATTGACAGCATTAGCACAAGAAACACAATATCTGACAAGCCAGTTATGAAGTAAGGACAATTTTAAACAAGATATTGTACTTACCTCCACATTTGTCACAATCACACTTTGTGCTCCACGTTTACTCATCGACTGCTATAGAGATAGAGTTTCAAACACAGAAGCCACAAAAAAGTTTTGGTTCACTTTCAGGGACACAATGAAAAACACCTGTGAAAAATGAGAAGGTCTTAGTCATGATATTTTGCAAGACTCATTTTTCACTTTTTAGGATAATTTATCTAGTGTTGTGGCAGATTTGACAATGTCATCCTGCAAAACCCCTCTTTTTTATTTTTTTTCATGACCTTAGTCATAGAGAACACTGTGAAATGATAATGTACACAGTGGTGTACGTTACATTATTAAAAACAACTCGGGGAAACAAAAGTAATTGTTAGCCACTTTGTATTATAATAATACCTTAGATTTTTAATATGCTACTTAAAATCGAATCCATCTTCTGTTTCCTTTTCAGCAAATATTTCCTCATAAACGATCCAAAAAAACAATTAAACATTTTGAGTAACCTAGTACATTTAGGTATTTTTTTAAATAATATTTTGTATTCATGTTTGTCATTCGCCAGCACCTTTCACATTCAAGGAATTGTGTAATTATTATCTTAAAACTAAACTAAAGTTTTAAACTAAAGTCTGTAAGCATTTCTGACATGTGAAATGAGATTCATGTGCTGTATCTGCAAAATTCTTTAAAAAAAAAGACCACATTCATTAAAGCAAAAATCAAAACCGTATTTTTCATCCTTAGTTACTGCCTGGTCAGGGTTGCAGTGGTTAATAGGGTACTGCTTAGTTTTGGCCTAAATTTTGGGAAATAGAAATAGATCTATCATGGACCTATCATTCATACATACATACATATGTATATAAATATCATATATACATACTGTGTACATTTCATTTCATGTGATATTTACTGTGAACTGCAAATGACTCAGTGGGCACAAAAAAGGTGAAGTCTAAATGAAGCTTAGTGTCACATGATAATGGAATACGCATGCCGTCCTCTTAACGTCTGTCACCCTCACGTAGTACTTCACTCAATTACAGAGTGGAGGCACTCCAGACATTACATCAAGGACACAATCATCTAGTGTCTGCTCCCTTAAAACAGGGTCAGCCATCGAGGTGGATTAGGAAGATAGTAATCGGGATCACTACTGAGACACACTGGGAGAACAGCATTGTATGGAATTCGGCTTAACCAGATTTGGTTTAGTATCCCAAAGAAACACAGAGACATGAGTGTGCCAGTGTTGTTACAGTACATATTCTGATTCTTAATAAGTCACAAATGAGTCCCAAAGTTTTCTAGATTCTTAACATAACATCAGGGCAGTGCACCAGCACATGGTCAGTGATGCGTATTATTCAATGCTTGTTGGATCTGTAATAAGATCTGGATCTGCAAAGACTTGTTGCGTGCTTCATCTGGAGAGTCCCTGTGATACCCCACATCTTCACCATTTATCACTCTATCTTCCTCTTAGTAGTTTTTATGTCAACAATAACATAGTTACACATGTATAGGGGGTTTTCCAAATGGGTTGCATGAATATAATCATTTATATGTTAATCCTGTAACATTACACACTCATTTTTGTTATCTTACAGTCTCAGTGAATACAACACCTGGAGAGATAGTGACCTTACAAAGGAAGTAAGAAAAGGTAGAACATGTACTCAGGATACAATAGTCCATTACTCAGAGAAAATGAATTATACAAGAACATTATAAAGTTAAATATACTGCCTTATGCCTTTATCCTTTGAAATAGCCAGTTTTACATAAGTATATATTCATTTCTGCTGTGAAATTGTATCCAATTGGATACAACCCACTGCAATCATCAGGATTTCATAACAACTTTTTTTTAAATTCAATTAATAGAGTGTTTAATTGGTGTGTTTTTTTTACCCTATAGCTGTCTAGTACTGCAGGTTGTCTGTGAGAGATGTCCAGCAGCCTTTTTTTCTTACAGGGCTACAGTGAAGGTTAAAAAAAGTTGAAGAAATTTATTTTAATTTTTAAATAATTGTTTCCTTATACAGTTTTGAATCCATGTAGTTTATGAAAGGAAACAATTATCACTTCAATCTACAAGCTGTATAATGATCTATTGACCTATAGCAGTACCTCCTGCCAAGAAACTGTTAATGAAGCATGTCTTTCGACTTTTTGTTCTTCTGGCAGAGTTATGATTTTAAAAAATATTACTGCTGAACCACATAAATTATTCTTTACGGCACTGGTGTGACATTTCTTTCTTTCTTTTTTTTTTTAAATTAAATATTTAGTATTCAGCCGTCAGCAGTTTGATGAAAAGAACTAAAGCCTGAAAACAGAGGACTTTGTAGAGCACTTCACATTCAGTAAGTTACAAAAGTGCAACATTTAGCATGTCATTATTTATACTTATATCGAAATGTAATTTAAAAAATAAATAATTAGATTAATATGCATGGTGTCGCAAAATACATAAAGAAAAACTTTTTGTTATAATTTTAACAAAACATCCTCTACATGATTGCCATTTCTTTTGTTAATACAAACAGAGTTTGTCTCTCCCACCCATGATGAACGCGTGTTAACATGTCTGGTCTTAAGCATGTAATTGCTTAATTTTGTTAATTTCCCATGAATGGGGAGGCACAGTCGTACACCAAGAAGCGTTGCCGCCTTACAGCTCCATGGTACCTGAATCAGTCGTGAGCTCTGGTCACTGCCTGTGAGTTTTTTCCCATGTGTGGAGGTTTCCTCCCAGCCCCCTAAAACAAGCGAACTGGGGATTAATTCTGCCTAAGTGTGAATATGTGTTAAAGTGTAGATGGAATGACTGGCAATCCATACAGGGTGTATTCACACTTCAAGCCCAGGACTTTACATAGGCCTCAGATGGACTCTAACCTAACCAGAAAAAAGCAGTTACTGCAGATGAATGAACAAGCTTACATATGAATACAATTGTCCACATTTTATCTATGGCGTATGGTTCTAAATGTTCATAACGTGCTTAGATTTTTGCAGTCAACAAAATTATTTTGATATGTGCCACTTTTTCCTGAGTTGCATCAGTTTTGGATTAAAACTGTTGTGAGGATGGAATGCATGGCTCAAGCGGGAAGGGAAGTTTGGACAAGCAATCTACATTTCACCACATTGGCTTAGCCAGTGGACATAAGCCGCGACTGTCAGTGCATGTGTCATCGATCTCTGTGGCTTGGGCTTGAACTTCCCAATGGAATGCTGTGGATGTCAGCTATCTTCCCCACTCACCATGAGTTCAGCAAGTACAAGCATTATGTTGTGTATTACGAGCAGGAGTGGACGAAGTACAGAGAAATTATGCTTAAAAGCACAGACAATGTGTTAAAATCTTACTCTCTGAAAGGTGAAATTCTCCAATGAAAAAAATTTGCTCAAGTTTCAGTCTGATGTTTTAAATCTATTACAAAATGAAAAAAGAGCATTCACAAGTGATGAAATTAAGTTATCATTAAATCTCTGTAAATTTGCAATCGCTAGATTTTGACATGCTGCCTAGCCAATTGTTTTAGCTAATAGAGTTGATACTAGTCGAATGTGACATTGGAAAAGAAAACAAGCCAACTGAATAAAATATAGTCAGTTAATGTAAGCAAGTTAGCCAAACTTACCTCAACATGCCTTTTTAAATTATATGTACTTCATGTCTACTAGGGAGACAAAACAAGACACATCATTTGATACAAGTCTTTGTTCTATAGAGCCTTTGTTTTCTCTAGCATACTGAAATATTTTGCTAAGGTAGGACTAGAAGTGCTCATCCATGTTTCATACTGCACTCCAGTGGCTTATCCGTCTTCAGATGAACAGCTACAGCATTAAATATACCATGCAGCATGAAAAGGTCACGGGTAATGACAAACTGTCCAGATTTTACTTGGATCAATCTTATTGCATGCTAAACTAAAATGATTGAATGCTAAACAGAATTTAGGATTTTTATAAAATACTTTCAAAGCAATTTTTTCCTTTTCAAAAACAGTAAAAAGACCTATAAAAATATAGGATATGTGAAATATAAATGCACAAAAAAGACTTAATTACTGTTTTTTTTTGTTCAATTAAAAAGTACTTGTAATACATTTCTTAAAATGAATTGCATGTACCATTAGTTGATTGTTATTGTTATTGCTGATTAGTTGATCCACCAATTGTGCAAGTTCTCCCACTTAAAAAGATGAGAGAGGCCTGTAATTTTCTTAGGGTTGAGATCTGGAGACTGGCTAGGCCACTCCAGGACCTTGAAATGCTTCATACGAAGCCACTCCTTCGTTGCCTAAGTGGTGTGTTTGGGACCATTGTCATGCTGAAAGACCCCGCCACGTTTCATCTTCAGTGCCCTTGCTGATGGAAGGAGGTTTTCACTCAAAATCTCACAATACATGGCCCCATTCATTCTT
>JAOVVA010000002.1:16914789-16924936 GCA_028565275.1 Leiocassis micropogon | reverse complement strand
GGTTAGGCTAATTGGTGTTCTCAAATTGCCCGTAGTGTGTGTGTGTGTGTGTGTGTGTGTGTATATGTGTGCCCTGCGATGGATTGGCATCCTGTCCAGGGTGTACCCTGCCTCAGGCCCTAAGCCTCCTGGGAAAGGCTCCAGGTCCCTGCGACCCTGAATACAGGATAAAGCAGTATAGAAGATGGGCGAGTGAGTGAGTATTTCTACTGAGATGCTCATGACAAACATATATGTTGTTCTCACTGCTTTATTGTAATTCTTATCACAGCAGGCCTTTCACAGCTTGAAGGAGTGAACAAGGGAGATGTGGTTGACCAGGACTGTCCTGATATGGCCTGAGGCTAAACACTTAGCAATATAAGGCCAATCGTTGCTTCAGCTGCTTTCCCCAAAATGTTCAGAAGTCTCAGAGAGCATTGCACACATTCCACTTTAATTGTACACTTGTTGCCTTCAAAGGAAAAAAGCTGTAGTCTAGATTCAAGGAATCTGGGATACAACAATAAGCCACACATCCGTCCAGCCCAAAGCCGCAAGCTATTTAAAGGTACAGTAGGCTGTACTTTTTCGCCACTAAATGAAGCACCCACCCTTCCGCTACGCTACATATTGGAAACAGATGCTGTTGGATGTGATGCTCAGCTTCAAGTTCGGTGCATTGTGTCTTTCTGTTACTTTCTCTGAGAACCCAAAGCCTGATGTACAAATGCAGGCAAAAAATGCTAAACCAAGCTCAAGGGTCAGTGATTGGTTGACGTAGAATTGAGACACCAATTGGAGTATGTCATAATGTATGTATGTTAAAACAATGTTTCTTGAAGGATGGCTATTGGTTCATTTTTACTTATTTAGTTATCTTCAGTGATTGCTTTATTTTGTCAAGGTTGTGATTGATGTGGAGCCAACCTCGGGGACGCTTATATTGATGCCACTGAAAGGCATCATGTGCATACATTTACATGCCCATTCAGAGATAATTTAGAGTGTCCAAACCACCGACTGGAAAGTTCTTGTAAGGTAGGAGGAGAGCTTCCAGAGAACATTCACACAAACACAAGGTGAATGTGATAATCTCCAAACAGACAGTGACCCAAGCTCAGGACTTAAACCAGGCACCATGAAGGAGCGAGGCAGGAATGACTTAAAAAAAAAAAATAAAAAAAAAATTCTCACTCAGAAATTGTGTGGTGATGGTGTCAACAACTCAACAGCTACACTGTATTTGTAGGTTCTCAATACCCGGACATTCCAGTGCTCCCTATTTCAAACATATGATAACAAAGCAAAGACATGACAATTGGTTTACTCTTTGTTTAATTGAAACATTGAACAGTCTTTTTTTAGAATTCATTTATTATGACAGTCTAGGATTAATTATTTCCTTTTCTGTGGTCCCACTGTTTGGGTGTTTGATCTGCTCAGCTGTGTTGTGGGACTACTGTTCAGCCTACCTTTGTAACTTGAATAATTGTGGCATCTGCTTCTCATTAAAAGAATTTCGACTTGATGCTTTGACAGCTCTATAGCTACTGAACAACAAAGATCTAAATGCTTTATGCAGACATTATTGTATGCTACACACACACACAGTAGTTAAAAATAGGAGACAAGAATTAGCATTAAAGATTTTTTTTTATATAACATGATGTAATTTGAAGTTTTAAAGCAACAAATCCATTTTTTTTCTCTATGTTTGTGGGTTTTATAAACTTTGAAATTCTGTCTGTAGAGTAACAACTGATACACAAAAGCCTATTCATTATGAAGTAACCATATTCAAAGGCCTGGAGTTTGTAAAAGGTAACAGACCTACGGGCTACGGAGCTGCACATTCCACAGTGCAGTTTTCACATTTAGGCCAGCATGTTCCCGCTGCAAAAGGATGAAAGGAAAGAATTGAATGGGAGGCAGGTATATAATCATTGCTGGCAGAACAGCAGGTGATGCAACCCATTTTGAGGATTTATAGGCTGACATGTGAAAACATGTTCAATGCTGAAGTCTCGAAATAAGCTCAGGAAAGCCAGACTGTATATTGTCCTACCTCGGATGTACATGAGTGTAATGAAGAAACTGGTCTGTTACTACAATCAACACACACCATATATTTTTTCAATGTAATGTATGGGTGCATGGGAATATATTTATATTCTCTATATTTGTAATATGATATAGTATAAGAAAACCACATAATTTTTTTTACTAGTTTTAAACTTTTTTTATTTGAAAATATCTCCCTCTTATTTTTTGTAGCATCAGGATCATGAACCGCTTAAAGGTCAAAAGCTACCTTGTTGACACCTGAAGGAATCCAACATCCAAAAAAAGAGCGAGATCTTTTTGTAGACACAAAGACCAGAGCTGAGGATCAGTGAATGAACAACATAATTACACTGTCCATTCATCAGTCTGCCTTGTTACTGAACACTCTGACTGAATGAAGTATTAAAATGGAAAAGGGGAAAGTACGGCTTCTTTAATGGGCTCTGAACATGCAGCGGCTTGATCAACGCAAAACCACTGTGCGCAAGTGTGACAGTCCATCTGCAGAATCCATCCTCTATTTTCGACCTCAATGCCTTCTTCCTTTCTCTCTAGTTTCTACTGTATAAGAGGCAGGTGCCGATGCCCCAGGGGCTTGGGACAGCTGCCATATTATTTAGTTTAGAAAGACAGTAGGATTAGTAAGGTTTCGGATTACCGAGGATGCAAAATAAGACACCAAGATGTGTTCACTGTGGAGTTGGGGACTTCTTCTTACTGTGTCCATGAAGAAAAAACTGTTAGAGGAACAATGCTGGCATTATGGAGTGCATGCTTGTTCCTCACACAATTGTCACAGGTGGTTAGGTGGATAAAAAAATAATAATAAAGTATCTGTTGATGCACGTCTCACTCCTCCCCAGTATTTGGGTTTCTACCCCTAAACTGAATTGAGGAACAGGCAGACTTGTGATTGCCACTAAAGGTGTTAAAGGATCGGCCCTATTTACTAAAATTGAGCTTGGTTATTCAATCATGGTATTTTTATATCTGATCTTCTTAATCCCAAAGGTGTTCTTGCCAATTAGAATGATGGTCTGTTGGTGGTAATACAGGAGTTTAATACACCTTATTAAACATTATATTTAACTGTCAGCAAGATCATAGAGGCTTAATGTAGATGCATTTTTAACACCTTTGAACTACAGTATGTTGTGCAATAAAAAAATCAGTTTGGCTTGAAAAAGCATGTCTTAGGTTGAAATCATGATTTGGCATGTCCAATGGCTGTTAATGATAAAGCCTGGGAGCCATTTTCCTTTTCTGAGGTGTTAAGCTTGCAGTACAAAGGTCACCAGTTAAAAATATATCCTGATTTTAGCATTTATATTTTAAGCCAGATGTGTTTTGTGTAAAATAAAATTCAGTCATCAGTGGGTGGAGGAGGAAATATTAAACTATTATTGCACATCGCTTATCCAGTCTAGACTCAGATCTACTCACAGTAGCTCTTTGTAGGTTTCATAAAGCTTTTATAATGATAAGGTCGTGTTAACCATGCTCAATCAAATCATCGATGTTTGGTAGCTATTCCTCTTTTTCAGTGGAAACATCACCATGATTGTCAAATATGATTCATACTCAATACTCATCAGATCAATAATATGCATTTACATTGATTTGAGCCATAACATTACAGAAACTCCTAATGATATGTTCAAGATTTGTACAAGAGAACATTAACACTTAGAGACTCATGCATGACTGCATGGTTTTATGTTAAATCTTTGAGCAATGCTGCCCTCTGCTGAATAAAGACCCACATTAGGCTTAACTTTGGATATACACTCACAGAGCACTTTAACAGCAGCCCTACACTAATCCTACATAGAGCATCCCTTTGCTCTCAAAAAGTTCTTTTTGACAAGATATTTAAAACATTCCTTTTGAGATTCTGGTGCATGTTGACCTGCTTACATCATGCAATGTCTGCAGACTTTTCAGGTGCGCTTTCATGCTGCGAATCTTCTGCTGTAAGGTTTCATGTTTCATCCTTGTCTATGTGTGATGACTATGCTAGTCGCCTGTGTCGTGCCATTTGCTCATACAGACATCTGAGAAACTGCGTGCCTTTAGTGAGTCACACATGAATTCTACCTTTACATTTATTAAATACTCTGTCATTAGATTACTCAGGTAACAAGGAGATCATGTATTACTAATCACACAGTGAAGACAACACAAAACACATGTAACATGACTAACCTAACATGACTAACATGAAAAAGAAAGCATACAAACAAACTGTTATCAGTAGCGAACAGCATGTATAGAACTTTATAATATAAATACAATTCTGGATTATATAAAACATTAGTGATAGATATAATAATAATTTTAAGAAATCAAGAACACTCTGGAGCTTTGAAGAGACTTTAAACTAGTTGTTTCTACATGAGGGGACACGAGGATCAACTCTGGAATCACTTTTTAATTCTTGTGTCTGACAGCTTTGCAGGTTACACAACAATTGTTTAAAGTAGATTCAACTAAGTGGTCAATAACCTTAAATGAAAAACCAGAAAAAGGGTACATCACTATTTCTGATAAATATAATTTACAAATACAACAAAATTATTTAACTAAGCTTAACACATACTATTCCATTAACCCTTTAGGAAACATGTAATACACAACATCATATTAAAATTTTTGTGAAAACATGCAAACACTTAAACAACAATAGCATAACATAAGTTACTGATTTCTCTTGTAATGAGCACTAAGCAATTCAATCAAATATCAAGTAACTCAGATTCAAGTGATCAGTTCGTCATATAAGTAAAGAGTGGTATTATTATAGCATCGATGCGCTTCCCTGTCTCACATGTTACTGACTGCAGTCTCTCACATGCAGGATTATATAGACCCTATTACATCATAGTTACGTCATAGTAGAGACTGTGAGGTGGCGATTCTCTGTCACAGATGGTGGTTGTATGTTGAGTCTGTACCTTTGCTCCATTAGTGACTGTGAGGTGATGCATACTGTGATGTCATACTCTGATCGTGTCACAGTTGTTCCTTCTCGATTTTAGCTTTACACTTACAGTGCTGAGATGATGAAGTGTCAAATCAGATTTGACACTTCATCAGCGGGGCTCTTTTGTTTTTACAAATAGAAAAAGCATAATATCCATAAGATATTTACACCCGTTTGACCATAATAGATTAGTGAATGATCTGTTTTTGTATATATGCCCTGTGTTAGCACCTCCAGGGTCCAGGTTCGATTCCCACCTTGGGTCTGTGTGCATGAAGTTTGCATGCTCTCCCGTGCTTGGTGGGTTTCTTCCGGGTACTCTGAGTTCCTCCGACAGTCCAAAGACATGCAGATTAGGTTAATTGGAGTCCCCAGATTGCCCATAGTGAGTGGATGCGGAATGTTGACTGTAAATATTACCACGCTTGTAAAAATAAGGATAAATAAAAATAAGTATACATTATTGGCCTCCACGGTCCCTAGTTGTACTAAAGAGGTTCCTTGATTGATGGATAGATGTATGCCCTGTGTATATCCACTGAATGCACCTGGCAACCAGGCAGCTGGTGGAACAAACTCCTTCTGGATGCCTGAAGAGCTGAGTCAATGGCTGTCATCGAACCAAGATGAGACATAAGACAAACCTCTTCACCAAGCGCTTGAACGATCACTTTGTTAATTTTGTCTTGCATTTTCCTTTCATGCTAACCTCCCCTTGTTTTATGCTTCAGCAACCCGGTGTGTCCTTTTCCTGAGATGTTTAAGAAACCATGGGTCTGTAGTGTTATAGAAAGGCCTTATCAGAGTTTGCTGTCAGTTAGAAATGTAGGCGTAGGCCATAAGAGGCTTGTGAGCTGAGCGAGCATGGTACAGTTTTTCCTCCTGTACAGCTGAGAACACTTAGAGCATGACTCATGCCCTCATCCAGGCTAATGAACACTTACGCCATGAACACACCCCATCGAGCGCTCATTGTGAGCTTCCAGATCATGACACATATAAATGACACGCTGTAAAAAAACTTTAAGTACACATAGTAGTAGAATGTCACAGCCCATTAGGGTATTAGTGCATTTCAAAAACATACTGGATAAGTGTAGATGGAAGTATACTTATGTGTTTTTATATTTTGAAACATGACACAAATGACTATTGCTAGCTAGGAGCATTTAAGTCCATAACTTGGGTTTTGCTTTGGGGAAAAAAGAAAATCAAATTGCTGACAATATAAAACAGAAACAACAATATTTTCATGAAATCAGCGATGTCAACAGTAGCATTACCTAATCTGTTATTCAGCTCCTTCTTCTTGACAGATTCTTGAAGCCTTTCCCTCAGAGCACACTGTTTCATTCAAGTCTCTGACAGCTTTATATCATTATATAAACTACAGCCAGTCTGCAGCATGTTTGTTGATACCCCCAGAAAATAGTTACTGTGTATCAGATTCAGGTTTATTGTCAAGCACATTTTCTTTTACATTTACAAATTGTTACAAAATAAAGTATACGTGAAACAAAGTGAATAGTCGGAAGTATAGGAAGATTTTGTACGAAAAAATAAAAGATTAAAAATGTTCCATTAGGCCTATGCTGAATATATACATATGTTAAGGTAAAAAGTCTGTACAGTGTGCAAACAAAACAGAAGTTGTGCAGAATGTGTGTATTGTGCAAAGAGTGCAAAATGTTTTGGTAATGTAACATATTGTGTAGGTGCATGTATTGTCCACACAGTAAGTTAAAAAAAAATAAAAAACATTGGGGGGATTTAGGGTCTCGTCCATCAGGACAACTGCATTTGGGAGGAAGCTGTTTTTGTCACGAGTGGTTTCTAAGCTTGGAGGTGTAAGAAACCAACATATATACGCACACACACCACCACCTTCAAGTGTTGCATGATCCCAATTTAAATACACCCATTCCTGAAGGACCATGGTTTATTAGAGAACAAATGTAAATAAGAAGCTCGGTGAAGACCAAGTGCCCCTCAAAACAAGCGCACTGTGTGTATGCACTGTATTAGTCTCTGACATAGGGTAACAAGATGAGAAAATATTGACATGATGTGGTAGTTAATAAATCTTATACAATTATCAGTTAATATCAGTATGTTTGTCATCATTGATAGACTAAAGGAAGGCTAGGCTTATCTACTACAAATGGTATTTATAAAAGTAGTTGTATATTTAGTTGACTGGTATCAGTATTAATAGCATATCAGCAATATTATTATATAGATTGTATAATGGTTTAGATTGCTCTGGGGTGACACAAACAAGAGCAAGGCTAATTATTCCCTTGGTAAATACCGCCCCCTCCTGGACAGAAACAAACAGCACAATGATGCGTCCTAACTTCCTAGGCCAAAATGTTCACATAAGACTGTGTTGTATAGTATGATGTTAGGGTTTAACTGTAATTGTAGAAACGAATAGGATATTTTGTCGTATTTATATCATGTACAACGTGAAAAATCTCAATATAGCTCTTTAGGAATAATGTCCTACATTCCTACTGACTACAATAGCAGCAAAATGACATACAGGGTGGGTGAAAAGTAACTAGGCATTAAAATTGGTGATAAAGTCCATACTTATAATACAAATTATACATGTAACTTTATTACATAGGAAAATGAAAGCAAATCTTTAAATTTTAACATAGGCACAGATGGTGTCAACCAGTTTCCCCAAACGGCTGGGGATGGAATATCAAAATCGGTTTGGGATATTGCTGAGAACCTCCTGGATCTGAGCCTTCAAGTCCTCCAGTGTACAAGGCTTTGTCCCCACAGGAAAAAAAAAAAATCACATGGAGTGAGATCTGGACTTCTTGGAGGCCATTCATTAATGTCCCAGCCAACGTCCTGGAAAATGCTGGTCTAATCATGCATGCATAGTAAGAGTGAAATGGGGTTGTGCACCATGGGGTTGTGTTCCAGTAATGGTACAAGTTCTATAGCTATTACTGTACGTATTGCCTAGTTAATTTTCACCCACCCTTTAGAACCACCTGCCAATTCGTTTAAGAACACCTGTACATCTGCTCATTCATGCAAGTATCATGATGAATACCAGTCAAACGCATCAGTTAATTTTCACATCAAACATCAGAACAAATAATCTCTCCATCAAGGTGATGGGCAGGAAAGCATTGCAGAATACACAACACATCAAACTTTGAGGCAGATGTGGTGAAAAGCAGACGAACAGGAGCACCTGATCTTTGGAAAATTTATGGATTCCTTGTTGCCTATTAGCAAAAAAGACTCATCTGTCTGTGAGAACTACAGTATACACACAATCATTCACGAACACCACTTGCACATTACAGGAACAAGACAGGGAGTCATTACATCCCTGTACAGTCCTCGCTCTAAGCCATTTCAACATGTTTGGGGCATTAAAGGAGTTCCTGGGAGGCCAGAATTTTAGATAATTTTAAAGAAAGCAATTATTGTTCAGGAGTAAAAAAAAAAAAAAACTTCTACCTTGATGGAATCCAACACTAGGGATAAGTGCATTAGTGTAGCAGAGAATTTTCTAGAGAAATAAAGGTAGTCTTTACTCTCATAACTATGCTCTATTATTTTGCACAATCAAAAATCCCAGCAATGTCTCTCGTATAAAACTTTAAATTAAAAAAAAAAAAAAAAACTTACAAAATCTTTTTAAAGTCAGATTTTAATCAGAAATTTGTGGTGGTAATTGAAAAAAGGTACAAAATAACATCCCAGAGAAGTATAGACTGTGTGCTGACTGGATATATTAGACAGTTGTGGTACACTGGGATATCAAAATAATTCATTCAAAAAGTTGCTGTACAGTAATAAATTTAGTTCCAAAGAAAACCAGACTTCTTTGTCAATCTGAAGCATATACACAGACAGCAAGTAAAATGATTCCCTGCCTTTTTCAGCCTTACTCGAAGCATTATCAAGTTATGGTGACAACACAAGAGAACTATTTTCTGTTGTTCAATACTTCTACGGTTTTTCTTCCATAGTGGTAGTAGCTGTAACCAGATGCTGCAGTCGTCACTGCAGTGACATACCTATAAAATAAAACACACAGTGCCAATTAAATGCTTAAATATGTTAATGTCTTGTGTGGTTATTGAGACATACATTAAGAAATCAAACATTTGTGAAATAAAATGAGGAACTACTTACCACAGCGCCTGCAAGAAAACACTGTCGGTGTAGTTGAAGATGGGAGACGCGAGAGAAACAGCCACCAGAAACAGCTGGATTGCTGTATTAAACTGTTATACACAAAAGAAGTGCTTGAATTGATTTTGCTAATATATTAAAGCTGACCATAACTTCACTATCCAAATACTACTCAAGGAAGGATGGGGCAAGCAAAAGAACAGTGTAATGGTGGTTTTCCAATCATTGGGCTAATAAAATGTGTCTAGGGCTAGTAAGGCACTGTTCAGACTGCCAGACCAAATTGGATTTTTGACACACCCAGATTCTAATCGCTTCATTCAAGTGTTTTCGATCAGGTATTGAAAACACCTGTGGATGTCAACGAGCAGCAATCAAGCATAATAAGCACCAATTAGGCAGATTTAAAATGACTGTGATACTCAGCTCCTTCTAGACATTTACTGGTGTGTTTACAAACATGGTGAAGTCAAGAGAATGGTCCAGGAAGACAAGAGAAGAGGTGATTTCTCTTCACAGGAAGGGCAATGGCTATAAGAAGATTGCAAAGATGTTAAACATTCCAAGAGACACCATAGGAAGCATCATTCGCAAATTCAAGGCAAAGGGCACTGTTGAAACGCTACCTGGTCGTGGCAGAAAGAAGATGCTGACTTCGACTGCTGTGTGCTACCTGAAGCGCAAAGTGGAGAAAAGTCCCCGTGTGACTGCTGAGGAACTGAAAAAAGATTTGTCAGATGCGGGTACTGAAGTTTCAGCTTAGACAATAAGTCGCACACTGCGTAATGAAGGCATCCATTCCAGAACTCCCAGGCGCACCGCCTTGCTGTCTCCAAAGAATAAGAAGAGTCGACTGCAGTATGCCAAAAGTCATGTGGACAAACCACAAAAGTTTTGGGATAGTGTTCTGTGGACTGATGAAACAAAATTAGAACTGTTTGGGCC
>JAOVVA010000002.1:16878593-16912858 GCA_028565275.1 Leiocassis micropogon | reverse complement strand
TGTACTAAGTACTAAGAATGAATGTCACTTGGGGGTTGAATAAAACTGATAATGATGTGAGCACAGAAAAGACATTTCTGGTTATTTCATTATAAATGTTGTGTTATATTTGTCTGACTTACAAGTGCCTCTTTGATTTAACTGTAAACAAGATGACTGAAATGATCAAAATCTATGTCAAACTGGCCAAAACACTCAAATTCAGTGGGGGTTGAATAATTTTGAACACGACTGTAGTTCACACAATGAGATGTTGTGGGATATGAATCCATGGTGAAAACTTATTGAAAAACGAGCTGGAAGATGATGGAAGAAATGGAGATGGGAATTTTGCAAAAGTTTTTAGAAAGTTAAATTGCTATGCTTTAGGAGGTTGCTAATCCGATTTAATCACTTTACAATTGAGCATTTGGCATTTGACGCCCAGAGCGGCTTACATTTTATCACTTTTTTTTTTTTTTTTTTTTTACATCTGAGCAACTGAGAGTTAAGGTCCTTGTTCAAGGGCCCTACAGTGCTTGGTGGTGCTGGGGTTTGAACCCGGGACCTCCAATGCCTTAACCACTGAGCCACCCCTTCAAATACCACTGAGCCACTTTCAAACAACAGTGTTGAACTTTCGTGCTGACATTAAAGATAAATTGTAAGAGCATAGTGTGTCTTATGGGATGTTAATGATTGATCATTAACTGATTAATTGCCGTTAAGAATTTGATTGATTCAAAAGATAACAACAATACAGTTAGTTTGGCGTAATAATTCTCTGTAGCTCTATAAATTGATACAACTGCAAGGAAGTAAAGTTGCAGTTCAAAGTTTGGAAAAGAAACAGCCAATCAGATTTTATCTTGTCAGGCCGTGCAAAGTTGAGCGACCGGGATTGCCGGATAGGGTGGTTTTCTAGTAATTGTTTATTTTTATCATCTTTGGATGAAAAAAATGTCTTGTTTTGCCAGTCTAAACAAACCCGAATACGATCACTTTCAAATAATATTGTGGACAGTCAGTGCTACAATCAGATTTGTGAAACCAATCAAATTTGCCTGCAGTCTGAACAAGGCCTAATACCTTTTTTAAGCTCATTTTAGTGTAAAAAGGTATGTGCATAACTACATTATGAGTTCAAGGGCTGATCTATGGCCAGTTGTTGGTTTATTTATAGGAGTGGATGGGTTTACAGCACTTCCTAGCCAATTTTTACATTTTGATCTGGCAACCCTGGAGCCCAGAGCAAGCGAGCACACTCAAGAGGGTTAGTAAGCAAAACTATACCTTGTGTACGTGCAAACAACTATTTTTACTCAGGAATGCCCAAAATACATAACATTATTGTTTTCAGGTTTTTTTTTATATTTATCCTGCTTGTTTAAACTGTTTCTTAAACGGATTCTTTCATTTGTCGAACATAAAAAAATCATGCAGCTATAACAAAAGGTGTCTTTACCATTAAAAATTAATGATTAACTGATTATTGACTTAACATCTTCAACTATCAGTTAATAAAAATATTCGAAAGTTTCATCCCTGGTGTCCATTGATTTTTGGAGTCTCATTTAAGCACTAACTTGATTCGGAGAACCTGCATATTGAAGCTTTAATGTACGTCTGAATGTTCAGCACACATTGGTGTTATAACCACATCCTGCCGCCTGATACGTAGTCATCAACCTTCAGCTATCTTGTTGATAGTGGAGCAGTTTAGTAAGCATATTAATGTATATTGATGACAGACGATCTTTTCAGAATCAATAAAATCATAGAAGTAAATACAATAAAATAATCTCAAGCGCAAATCTGTAATCCATACAACTCTCGCATTATAACCATGTTACTTCATGGTCATGTTGAGAGAAGATAAGCTAGCCAGGCTAAAATAATATTTTTTTTTACATGTCATGCCAGAACAACTGGCCAAGGATGCTGCAAAGTCTGCATTAAGGCACTTAACTATCCTACTGTGGGTTATTACATTACAAAACTGACCACATTTTAACACTGGCAGTTCCGTTTCCAGGCAACCAAAACATGGAATTGTGTAACACAATGTAGGTTTTATTCGCATGGTCATGGTCATTTGTTCATCCTTAAAACTAGCAGAATTACTAAACCTGTTATATATATATTTTTAAAGACAACGGAACAGAATTCACTGAATAATAAGTAAAAGACAATACCTTGCTTATAAGAGTTGGTTTAAGTTGAGCAGTAGTGTAGCATGGGTTGAAAAACTTGCTGAGAGTAACCTGTTAAAAAGGAAGAACTTGTTACTGCTAAATAATCATGCATTACTTGTTATCATGATAAAATCATAATGATGTGCTTCATCCTTAAAAACCAAAAAGTTTTATAATGAAACGAGCCCTTTTTTAAAATCATACTTACTGGAGGAGGCACAGTCTTGTAACGGACGTAGAAAACTGCAGCAATTAAAACGATATCCCTGGAGATCACCAGTGCTGTGAGTGGAACTGTAGAAAAAACAACATGCACAAAGATATTAGGATTTCACTTCAATACTGTGCAGGTTACTATTACACACAGCTTCTTGTGCGGTATAATTACACAACGGCTATACACACTGTGACTCAATTAAGCAGCCCATAACTGTTGTGTTAGTCACTTATAACATTAGGCGGTAATAAATGTAGTAATAATAATACGGTTGCAAACCTGGGATAAGCTGTGCATAGGTCAAACTGATATACAGCACACTAACAAGGATCTTATCAGCGAGCGGATCCAGAGCGCTACCCAGAGCCGACTTCTGGTTCGGCCAGTTTCGGGCGATGTAGCCGTCCAGCTGTGCAGTAAAAAGCACAATAGATGTTAAGTCCGAATTTTCCAAAATAAAACTTTAGATATGCAACCTAAATATCATAACATACATTAAGAAACATAAATCACATGAGGACACATGATCGTACCAGGTCAGTCGCTCCTGCTAAAGCGAACAGTCCAAGAGACACATGGAAATACTGTTCCATGATCAAGTAACCCAGGACAGGAGACAGGACAATCCTGGCCATGCAAAGGATGTTGGGGATCGTCCATGGATTTTCATACTGCAACCACAAAATAAGGGGAAGTAGTTTGAATATTGTATGATTATTTAAATATCATGCAAACTAACTAACAGGAACTAATGGGTCATTTTGGCTATGTCAAAAACACCATTAAGGAGTGTGTAAGCACAGGGTGGTGTTTTGACCTGGTTTTAAACATGACATGAATCAGTGTTTGGCAGCACGTTGGCTTAGTGGTTAGCACTGTCGCCTTGCACCTCCGATGTCCGGGTTCGATTCCCACCTCGAGTCTGTGTGCATGGAGTTCGCTTGTTCTCTCCGTGCTTGGTGGGTTTCCTCCACGTACTCTGGTTTCCTCACACAATGTAGAATAGGCCAGTTCCCAAATTGCCTATACTGCAGTGTGTGAATGTTGACCAGAGGTCCTACCACGGTTGTAAAATGTGGAATAAATGCAAGGTCCTTAGCTGGACTACGGAGGTTCCTAGATGGATGAATCAGTGTTTGCTGTTGCTCCTGATCAGAGGCAGATCCTTCAGCTCAGCAGGTTATTTAATGAGTGTATCTGGGAACTGTGCTGGATTTTGAAGTGTGTGAATGTGGAATGGTAAACTCTGCACTCTGAAACAATGCTGAACAATTTTTACTTACCAGCTCTTTGAACTGCACTTCGTTAGAGGGAGGAGCTGAAGAGGAAGATGAGGATGAGGAGGCACATTCACTAGTTTCCTGATTCACAGATTTCTGATCTTCTTTAATCGCACGTTTTCCAGACGCAGTACAGAATCGCTTTAATAACCTCGAGTGAAGGCCAGTACTGACACCGTCACTCCAAATCCGACTCAGGGTGTGTATCTGACAGCTGGAGCCGTTTGGTCCAATAAGTCTGTTTAGTGGAGTCTGTTTCGTCCTTGCAGTAAGTTTGGTAATGAATGGGAGACTCGTGGGAAACGCTGGCTCGACTAAGTGCACACACTCGGGCCGATATCCTGGAAAGGAAAACTTTGCTTTCCATCTCTGAAGAGGTGTAGTGTCTGTTCCAGCGCGTGACAGGTGAATGCTGTGGCGGCAGATCGGAGGTGACCCTTTACACTCCCGGACATGTGTGTAGCTCGGGGCTGGAGCAGCGCTGATCCGTGCTGGTACGTGCCCTTTCGCACAACTTAGCAGCTGATTTCTCCAAAAAGCTAAAAACATGGCGAACACCAAGTTTAACCCGCGTTATTTCATAAAAGACATCCAAACAACCGTCATTCGCGTCATTTCTCATTTCGTTAGCACATGTTCGGGCTCAAATCCGACATTATTCCTCTCCAAAAATATCCGACCCATTTTACACGGAGCGCCTCCTGTCAGCGCTCAACGTGTTTCGTCTTTGCCGTATTCCGGACTTGTTTTGCGACAGTCGTCAAGCGGCGGAAGTAACAACACCACTTACACAATACTGGAACTTGAACCTTGTCATGGAAAAATGTATACTGAAATAGAGTTAGACAAATTAGCAGTTCAAGTACATTAAACACGATATGGGACACTGTAAGGGTATGTATATGTATTATAGATTAGCCATAACATTGAGCATTATGAGTCTTTTAATATATTGTATAAAATGTTAGCATTTTGAATTTATTTTGATTTGATTTTACTTTTTAATTGTTTTACTTATTTTATTAATGTATATATTTTTTTATTTTATTTGCATGTATTTGGTGCACATTTTAATATATTGCCACCAAATATATTTTACATATTTAATGCATTTTCAATTTGTATTTTTAACTGATTTTCTAATATATTTTTTAACTTTTTATTTCTTTTATTAATTTACAGTTTTATTTATTTGCCTTTATTTACATTTTAATGTATTTTTTTATTTATTTATTGTAATATATTGAGCACCTGGCTAATATTGAGTAGGTCCTCTGTTTTGCGACCCAAAACATTGATGCTCTGTGTTCTGACACTTTTTTATTGAAACCAGCATTAACCCTCTCAGCAATTTGAACTACAGTAACTCTTCTGTTGGAACGGACTACACGGGCCAGCCTTTGATCCCCATGCTCACCAGTAATCCTTGGCCACCCATGAGCCTGTCGCCGGTTCCCCGATTTTCCTTCCTGACCACTGTGGCGCAGGAATGTCACACAAGACCTGTAGTTGTAGGATTGCTCCAACCCATCACAATTTGGACTTTATCACAGTTGGTACAGTTACTATAATTTGTTACAGTGGCACCTGGAAGTGGTTGGTATATATTAGGCAGCAAGTGAACATTTTGTCCCGGAACTTGATGTGCTAGAAGCAGAAAAAAATGGGCTAGTTTAAGGATTTGAGTGACTTTAACAAGGGCCAAACTATGATGACTAAACACTGGGTCAGAGCAACTCCAAAACTGCAGCTCTTGTTCGATGCTCCAGGTCTACATTGGTCAGAATCTACCAAAAGTGCTCCAATGTCGAAAATTGGTGAACAAGCAACAAGACTGAAGAGTGAAGGCTGGCTTGTGTAGTCCGATCCAACAAAAGAGCTACTGTAGCTCTTGTATACATGTATTGTGGTAAAGAGACGCATTCACATTAATATTTCCTTAACTTAAAGAAACAATAAATATTTTTGGGGAAAATTCAGCTTACTGACCTTTAGTTTACACACTGTAAACCAAAATAAACCTTGGAGCAAGGAAAGTGGATTATATTCAGTACATTTCTGACACTGGCATGGTGTTGTGCATGGCACAAGTCAGAAACAAATATGTCTGGAGTTTTAAATACTGTGTTCCTCCTGCCAATTTTATCTGGTTAGTGTATAGTCAGAGATTACAGTTAATTCTTTTTACTCAGAGTGTGTTAATAACCACTGCACTACTCTTGGTTGGACATTTCTTTATTAGTTTGACTGTTCTTAACTGAGCAAGGAAGTCAAAACCTTCCGCCATCATTGCTGCATCTGATTCAGTCATACCAGTAACTGGCACAGACACACACAAAACCACAGCTGTACTGCTGTACATCTGGTTAGCATGTTCCTATCAGGGTTCCCTGGACAGAACAGATGGGGCATACAGACTGCACAAAAACAAATCAACTGCAATCAGTAAGCAAGCACCTGTATAATAATATGGACACTAAGTGTTGGTACAAGTTACATATGTCCTTTAAAAAAGCTCGAGTGTATATACATAAATAAATTATAATAGAAGATACTATAAAATAAATTGTCAAATGGTTTAATAAATATGTGTCTAACATATGTAACAAACAAGACAAAAATATTCTCTGTAGGAACAAGAATAGATAAAAATATTATCAAACATATAGATTTTTTTTAGATGGTTTGCAGCTGGTATGTTCTGGTTCCTTTTTTTAGCAGGTAGCCTTGTTCATTAAGTGCGCTGATAAAGCCTTCAAAATCGACAACCTGAAAAATATTGAAAAGATATAAAGAAAAGAATAAAATCGCATTAAGAAAGCTGTATAGTACACAATGTATAAAAAAAAAATAAATAAAAAAAACCTCTTTACCTGAACTTGGAGGTCTTTAGCCAGCTGTCGCAGATCCTGAAATTCAAACAAGGTTTTGTGTGTGCGCTCAGCGATTTGGTTCAAAGCTGCAACAAACTTCTTGACTTTGGATCTGTTGCTCATCCCAGACCCGAGCTGAGATCGGTCAAAATCCAGCCGACCAAATTCATCCGAGTAGGTATCTGTTAAACTTGTTAAAAGAAACACTTTAACAAGAGCTTTAACCTAAGGAGAATATATCTAAGGTGTCAGTTTATGTACAGATGTGCCAAAACTGGAAACAAGAAATCTAAAGTTAGCATAAAACCCTTTTTGTGCTAGTTGTTACCTGTGTTTCATGATCTCCACCACATCCTCTGCATCATTTTGAGTAGCTTTTTCTCGAAGCTCAAGACGTGCCCTTGCCTTAAAACCAGAAACAAAATAGTGAACAGCTTATCTAAGAGAAGTTATCTGAATAAGCTCAAAAGAAAATCCCATGTCATTAGGGAAGAGCACCTGTGCTATTCAGAAGCTCTTTGAATATGTGTGTGTCAAGTAGTTACCTCGGTAAGACGGATGAGCGACTCCAGCTGGCGAGTTGTGATCGGGGTGCTGTCAGCTGATTGGTTCTGCTTGCGCAGTTCCAGGTAGAAGTCCTGTAGGACCTGAGCGGCTTCAATTGACAAACTCGGGTGCACATAGTGCCGTGCATAGCCTACATACTTGCGCAGCAGCTGGTGAGGAATTGGGTCAAAATTCTCTCCAGGAAGAACCTGAGAATAAATTTACTTATACTATATACAATACATAAATATGTGATTTTAAAACCGACTGAAGTACATTTATGAATTGTTTAGTGATTTCCACAGGAACGCTAATATACACGTTTACTTTAATTACAAAAGCCAGAATTTGTTCAGATGTGTGAATATGCAAACAGGAAATTACCTCAACAGCCCAAATACCTAATATGACTTATATTAGCTAACTTTTGTCACAAGTACACATGAGCAGATAAGTAGACATTTTTGGTAACAGACCTAGATCTAATTTATTCCCCAAAATGGTACCATAACTACCTAAATTATTTTGTAATAAATAAGCATAATCATGTTCTATCACTTATAAAGAACTTATAAAGCCATCAACTGTACATTGTTAAGTTCAGGAATACATCCAAACACTCTACAGTCTATAAATAAATGCCTTTGCAAACTTATTCAAACAGTTACCTTGAGTCTATCTGAAAGAGGCTGGTTTGAGGGAATCTCCAGAATGGATATGTTGGACTCCTGTGTGCAGCCCCTGGTGGCTGTCAAACCACTAATCATGCCTTTCTTCCCTGCACGCATAGCCATGACGTGTTCTGACAACATGTGGTCATGATCCTCGTTTGGAGTGTCCAGAAGAATAAAAACCAGATCGAATCTGGATAGCAGTGCACTGCCCATTCTATCAAGGAGGAAGGGAACATTCAAAGTGCACTTATAAATATGTTTGTTTATCAGGTATACCTGCCATAAAGGTAACACTGTAGACAGTTACTATGCAAAATTTCTCTGCACTCTGCGTCATCAGTCAATGGAACAGCTACATGCCAATGTCACATTAATGGTTCAATCTTTCATCTTCAGAAATAAATCTGTAGGTCTGTGTCAGGGTGATCAGAAGGCTATTCTGAGAGATACACCCGTAACACAATCATCGCACAAGCTCTTCTCAAACACGGGATTAGCAGTCATTTCAGGTGATGAAATGGTGGGCTACAAATTATATTTCTACTAAAGTGTACTGGGTAGCTTGACATGATAAAATGGTTGATGCATGTACATATGAGCTTTGTTTACATAATAAATTGGCAACTAAGTGTTTTTTTCCATTTTTATTTTCAAGTACTTTTCAAATTTTGAGTCAACAAGCCTTATATTTCATTGTAAATGCTTACTTCAGGTTTTCAGATACTGTCTTTGCCTTATTATAATGTCCTCCCACCGGGTTAGCTGCTGCAATGATGGAGGTGCGAGCTGGAAGAGTACAGACAATTCCAGCTTTGGCTAAACTTATGCTCTGCTGCTCCATAGCTTCCAACAATGCCTGGTGCTGATTCCCCATCTTATCAAATTCATCAATACAGCAGATACCTGGAGACACAAAGCCATCCTTAGCTGGATGCATACATTATGTTCTAATATATATGTCAGTCAGATATTATTCACTCACCCTGATCTCCTAACACTAATGCTCCAGCTTCTAGCGCATAGTCTCCAGAGCCACTGTCCCTGGACAGGGAGACAGTCAGGCCTGAAGTGGTGGTGGTGTTTCCGCAAACGTAGATACCACGTGGGGCGACATTACAAACTGCCTATAAACACGTAAGAAAAAGTAAGATAATTTAAGCCACCTATGACAATTTCTGTTGATGGAATCTTATGATTTTAACTTAGAGAGAAAATGCATACTTGTAACATTTGACTTTTGCCAAGTCCAGGATCTCCTACTACAAGCAGGTGTGGGTCTCCTCTTACAGGGATTCGGTTCTTATCATCTACATATTTATGGCAGCCTCCAAATAAAGCCAGGACTAATCCTGCCTTAACAAGCTACAAAATATCAATTACAATATACAGTCAATTAGCATCAAGTGAATTTTACATAGAGGCACAAGGTATCAATGCCCACAGAAAACTGAACAAAGACTCATACAGACACCCATATAGATACTAACAACAGGGGCACACACTGGGGCACACCACCATGAAGCACACATTCATGTGAACGTGTACTTTGTGGTAGTGTGCCCCTATGTGTGCCACTGGCAAACAGAATCACGCAAAAAAAACTTGTACACAAAAAGACATACCAAATGCCCATAGATGGCTGGACAAAGAGAACTGCAAAACATAAAAGCAATTTAACATACAATTATATGTCTAGTCACTTCTGAAGGCCTTACTGCTGATGTTACAGTTTTCTTATCATGACTACAGGAAATTCTACATAAAAAAGCCAAACAGTTCCTCACTTGACAATTAATTTAAAGAGATCCTCTTGTGCTTGAATCTCCTGGATTGCGTACAGATCTTTGAGCGAAAATTCTACTGATGTCTCCTGGCTTTCAGGCTCAGATGAAGACTTGCTTTTTTGCCCTTTTGAGTTACTGAGAGAGTTTGCTTCGATATATAAAAGAAACATGCACTTGTCCTTTTTATTTCTTCCAAATCCTAAAAACAAAATATAATATCCGCATTTTTAGAATTATGAATTGATATAGCAACTTCTTGTTACATAAATATTTGCATTTTAAGGCTTTATATTTACAACCAAACAAAATTTATGATTGCTTACTATTTAACTATGTTCTGACTTTACCAAACAAATTCACTGGTTAACATTTTTGTCTTCATAAACAGTGTGAATTCATGTACCAACCTTCTTCATTAGAGACTTTAATAACTCCTGCGATGGTGACCATGTCTCCTGGTACACAGCTGTCCACTAAATCCTGAGTGAGTTCACACTCTATGGTCCGGGGAATACGTCCTGATTCACGCTGGTCATCTGATATCAGCTCCTGGACCCTGAGAAATACATGCAAATGCAAAAAACATATTCTTTGGGAATATCTGACTAGAAAGCAATTCTTGACAACACGGACAATTTTGAACAAATCAGATTTGGGAAAAGTGTGAATTTATATTTATGATAAATTGTCCTACTTAAGGTACTCGGGTTAGGTTAATTGGTGGTCTCAAATTGCCCATAATGTGTGAATGAGTGTGTGAGTGTGTGTATGTCCGTGTGCCCTGCGATGGATTGGCACCCTGTCCAGGGTGTACCCCGCCTTGTGCCCTAAGTCTCCTGGGATAGGCTCCAGGCCCCCCGCGACCGTGAATAAAGGATTAAGCAGTAATGATGATGAGTGAGTGACTGAGTGAGTGTCCTACTTTATAGTCTGCCAGTCAACTGTTAGCGTTAGTGGTGAACTTCTGTTTGGGGTAAAAGATCTTCCACGGCATTCTTTTTGTAGACACTGCAAAACATCAGCACTGTTATCAGGTTCTTTCTTTGACTTCAATTAAATGGTGTTACAATAATACATAATTTGATATGCATAACAACATTCTTTATACGCAGTAAGATGCACCATTCAAGATGGTGAAAAGAGAAACTGCTTTGAATTGCAAGTAAAATAATATCAAACCAGAAGTATGTCTTCTGAAATTTATTCAAAATAGCAATACATATATTGAACCAAACATTACACCTTTCTTTATGTACATGAGTATCTTCTTCTTTTTGTTGCAACCTTCTATTGTTCCATTTTGACAACATACCATAGACTACAACTGCTATTAAAGATACTATTATGTTTAATTGCATCAAATATATGATCACTTGACTTTAACATGTAAACCATGTCTGGTTTAACATGTTGGCTGATGATTCATTTACAACATGCCAAGAGCCGGCAAATGCCAAAATATACTTTTTACCTTGGTGGGTACAGTGTATTTCCCATCAGTCAGAGCCAGACTTTGGGTATCTCCACACATGTTACAGATGAATGCCATCTTGCTGCAAAGAGGTTTGATGTTGCTAACTCTCACTACAGTCCCTCTGATAGCCACAAACTTGCCATACAAATTGGCTCTGAGCATCTTCAAATGAGTGAGAGGCTCATAGTTATAAATCCTAAAGAAAAAGCAAACGAAAAACATTAGTATTTTACAGAGAAGGGGCAATATCGATTCAGTTAGAATCGTGATTTATTCATATGGCAATTCAGACTCTAGAATAGATTTTTATAATAAAATATAAATTTATTTATTTGCATTTGAGGTGGCAAAACATTGCTGTTCCACTGTAATCTAACAGGTGGCATGTTTAACTATTCACATGTTGGCAGGCAGCACAGCATCCAGTGTGGTTGGAATGAATTATTTGAACAATCTGATTTCGCATCAGCACCTAGGTATCATGATATCTTATTGGCTGGTCCAATGCGATTCTCATCCGTAGTATTGAATCACACTGATCTTGAATGAAGTGTTAAAGTGCAAACAATATAATGAAAGAAGCAATACCTAGCACTTATGTGTGGTATATTGATAATGGGGGTTGCGCCTGCAGGAAGCCCTTCCTGGGCTTGTAGCTCATCAGCATGTTTTTCCAGATCCTTCGTCAACACCTGTAAAGAAAAGCAGAAAAGACTCGGATTTAGATCCTTTTTGAAAAGGTTCTTATGCCTTACATTCAGTGCCTTACAGATGTAACATAGACCAGGCACTCACCTGATGAATCGCTAGGCCCAAGCAGTCAAGTATCTTTTCGGGCATGTCTTTAAGCTCACGAGCAAGATCAGGTAGTGCTATGGAAATATGTTTGTTCACAAGCAAGTCTTTGTAGTCCACCAATATGCTGCCTTTTCTTTCAATTTCATCCTGTTTGAGAAAAAAACGGTTTCTCTATAGAAAAAAACATCCTTATACATTGCACTAAAAAATATTTGAGATATTTGAACTCTACCTTGTCGTAAAGATGTATTTGTGAAGTGAAGTATTTTTCAAATGCCTTTATCTTCTCAGCATAAGGGGAAGATTCAATAAAACCTTCAAAAAAGACCAAAAGACATTAAATGAGGCACAATTTCATTGCTTTAGACAAAAAGGATTACAAGAGATTAAGATTACAAGAGGTAATCTCAAGAGGTTAGAGACTGCAAACCTCAGGTGCTGCTCAAAAAATAAACACAACATGCAAACCTTCTGTAAAGTAGAGCCTCCATCCTTTGTAAGGACAAGTTATGTCAAGTGTTGCTTGTGTTGCACGAGGAACTGGTGAAGAAATTGCTGCACCTGAGACAGAATCATAAAGATTATTGCTTCATTTACATTAAAAATAGGATCACAAACTTCTTTGTAGGCAGGAACTCCATTACCTACATTTAAAATTCACTAAACTCAGATTTCTAAAAAAAATTTAAATTTTTTTTTGCCACTGATTTTTGGAAATTATTTCCACAAAATGTATCATGTGTAAAATAGTGGCAGAAGCAGCTTTTAAGAACAATGGCCTGATAGCATGTTTGCTTTTGTGGCTAATTTACTGTTATTTGTCTCTCCTCGTATTACAGCCACACTTTTTCCATTCCTGGATTTTCCACTGACATAAAACATGGGTTTCAAGCTAACATTGTTTAAAGTCTTACTTGTCTTTGAGTTTGTCACTGAGGTTTGTATTCAACCTGTTCAATTCAAGTGATCAGTCAAACAAATGAATAACTATAAAAACTCATTAATACATACACTAGTTTTGATAATGGTGGCTTGAGATTTTTATTGTTAACTAAATAAAACCATGGGGACTTCATTGAGAATAACTCACCTACACTACATCACAACCACAGGAGGTATAAACAGAACAGAGCAACACATTGTTGAGTATACTGTATAAACTGGGGCACATGTTGACCTGAACCAATCTACAGACATATTTTGTACTAATGATGTGTGTTACGGTGACTCAACAGACACTGAGCTTGCAGCAGATCGAAATAATCAGTATGAGATTAAGCGATACACAGAGGTCTCTCACCAGTACAGCATCAAAAATAGAAAAGAAATGGAATTTGTGTATAATAATCCAAGCTGATATTATTCCAAAGCCTCACCACGTTGTGTGTTATTGGGTGAATAATTGCCTCCTCCTCTTCCCCACGTATGACCTCTCCAGCCTCTGTTATTTCCTCCATTCCATCTTCCTCCTCCTCTCCAGCCATTATTTCCACCTCCACCAGACTCCTTGCCTTTGCCACCTCTCCAGGAACCCCCTCCACCTCTCCAGGATCCTCTCCCTGCTCCATGGCCGTTCATTTCCCCTCCTGTTCTCCACCAGGAGGAGATTAGATATGAACAGGATATGAAATAACTTTTATCAGGCTAAAGGTGGGTTAGCCTACGTAATTTTAACTCAGTGTTAAACTGACACGGCCGACCATTTATATTGACATTAAATTACCCAACTATGTACTAAATATTATGCACCAATTAAAGACATCTACAACTTTCCTACGTTTCTGTTTTTACCCGAGCTCTTGTGTTTACGTTCTGAGAAGCACCGCTTCAAGTTTGGCGGCAAAGCGTCACTTCCGGTCACGTGATTATGCTCCCGTTGTAGACTAGAGCGTTTTGGTTGTGCTTATAATACGTTTCATGGTGCCTTTATTTTATTCGTTTTTATGCCTATACAAAGTAATGCCAAACTCTCCGTACTATTGCTAATAGTCAATTACCTATTAGCAATAGTGCACCGTAGACTTTGTAACTGATAACGGGAAATTACGCACTTTATCGAAAGTCAGCGCATTTCACCCTGCATTGTGTTGCCATGCCCGCTTTTTAACCTCCTTATTGAAACGGAAGTACTTTTTTTTTTTTTGCACTGTACAAACACTGTAAAATTGAAAACAAGTGTGCATTTGTTTAGGACTTGTTATCCTGCAGAAAAAAATGGTCAGCTGCACTTGTTTTTAATCCAAAGTTTGTTTCCTGAGTTTTGTTTTCTTTTAGAGACATTCATTTTTAAAACTACAATATTGATTGTGCCTATTTATAATGCACTTAATCTTTGTAATTGCTAGGTTTGTTACACACTTATCACCTATACCACTTTATCCTGTATTCAGGGTCACGGGGGGTCTGGAGCCTATTCCGGGAGACTTAGGGCACGACGCAGTGTACACCATGGACAGGGTGCAAATCCATTGCAGGGCACAAACACACACACACACACACACACACACATTCACATTCACACTACGGGCAATTTGGGAATCGTACCTGGTCCCCAGAGGTGCAAGGCGACAGTGCTAACCACTACACCACTGTGCCGCCTAGATTGGTTACTCATAAATATAAAAGTAATAATAGTATGCCCCTCTTGTATTTAATAATGATATTGGAAGAAACAGATTTTTGTATTGATTTTTAACTTTTTACTTTTGGTGATCCCTTAGAATAATTAGAATTAGAATAAAATAATTAAAATAGAATAAATAAAATCTTTCTTTGTTGATATTTACGTCATGGAAAGTTGTCATTTTGCATCATGTTTACTTCTTTGGATCTATATGGGCTGCAGGTGTGCACAGGACGAGCACTGTGACCTTGCACCTTCAGGGTCCGGGTTTGATTCCCGCCTCGGGTCTGTGCGCTTGGAGTTTGCATGGGTTTCCTCCAGTTTCCTCCCACACAGAGACATGCAGATTAGGTTAATTGGCATTCCCAAATTGCCTGTGAGTGTCCTGTGATGGATTAGCACTCCGTCCAGTGTGTAACCCCCCTTGTTCCCTTAATTCTCTGGGATAAGCTCCAGGCCTCGGAGACCCTGTATACAGGATAAGCGGAATAGAAAATAAATAAAGTCTGTAGTCTGTCTGTGAATTATTTTCTTAGGCATGTTATAAACCCTTATAAATGTATAGAAAACTAGAATTCGTTTAAATGGTACATGAAGGTGATATTTGAGTTTAAAACAGCAACCTTATTTTATCAAAGACCTGGCAACCCGGAATTCCTGGGCGGTGCAGTACTGCTGCTCTCTCATCAGCACCACGGAGGAAGAGGAGGAGCAGCGCATCGTCACGTCACATCATTTTACGTTAGCTGCGTCTGCGAACAAACACCTCATACTTTCGTACCGGAAGATACGTTACAATTATAAACATGGATAATTCAGGCAAGGAAAAAGAGGCCATCCAGCTGATGGCTGATGCGGATAAAAAAGTCAAGTCGTCCGGTTCGTTTCTTGGAGGGATGTTCGGGTGAGGGTGATGTCGTGAACGAGCTAGCAGTGATGCTAGAAATATTACCATGACGGTTCCTATGTTATGACATTGATTGGTCATTGACAATGCAGAGTGGTCCTGATGTAATTTATAATGGCATTATTACATTATTACATTATCTGTGCTGTCTTATAAAAATAATAATGTTTTCCTGTCAATATGATACAGTATAACCAAATCTGTCACATACACATATATCTGACATCCATAAAATATAAGAGTATACATAGAATGGATACTGCATACTGCACTAATCTAATTTAAAGGGTTACACAGTTTGCATTAATACACAACCATGTTTTTGCAGAGGAAACCACAAGGTAGAGGATGCGTGTGAGATGTATGCAAGAGCTGCCAATATGTTTAAAATGGCAAAGAACTGGAGTGGTATGGACATCTCTGCTCTGAATACATGTATATTCAAATAGCTTTATTTTCATGATTATCGTCCTGATCGTTTTATCGCTTATATTATCCAGCTGCAGGCAATGCATTCTGCCAGGCTGCAAAACTTCATATGCAAATGCAGAACAAATTGGATTCTGCCACCAGCTTTGTTGATGCCGGAAATGCGTACAAGAAGGCTGATCCCCAAGGTGAAAACACTGTACACGACAAATTGTCTGCGACGGAACGACCCGTGCATTAACACTACAGTTTGGTTTGGCATGTTTAAGGTGGTATGTCAGGGGAAATAGGTATGCATGCTTTCCAAAACACAGCTTTCGGTCATTTGAAATCAGAAAAGCAACATCATCTCTTGTAATTCGTTATCCTATTGCATCGTATTTTAACACAATCAAAGATAAAATCTATAGAGCAAATACATAGACTATTAAGTCATTTATTATTCTATTGTAGACTATGACAAAAAGCGCGAAAGTAAAGTAATACACAGTAAATTCTTACCCTAATATGTCTCTTTGCTTTTACATTTTGGTTTCATACTCTACTAACATCTTCACATATTCTTCCCTAATGCACCACATAGAGGCTATCAACTGCTTAAATGCAGCCATCGACATATACACAGACATGGTAAGATCAACACCTTTTTAAACTCTCTCTTGTCCAGATATCACATATAACCTTTTTTATGCTTTCTAACAGTGTTATCGTTCTTTCACAGGGTCGATTTACTATTGCGGCCAAACACCACATGACTATTGCAGAAATCTATGAGTCTGAACTGGTGGATATTGAAAAGGTAAGAAATTTATTCAAATTTCAGATTGGTGCAGTCTTTTAGATGAGCAAGCTCTACATTATGCATCAGTCCAATGAATCCATATCTGTAATAAGATCGCTGTATTCCTTAAGTAGCTCTGGAGCCGTCCAGAGAACAAGTGAAGCGTAAATTACATGATAGTATTTTTCATCTCCCAGGCTTAATTTAATTATAAATACAATGCTAATATAATTTTTGTACGTTTGTGTTCTTCAATTATAGAATGTCCAACATAACATACGGTGTATTCCATGTGTGCCCCGGTTTATTAAAAAAAAGGGTTGTAGAAGGTTTTGGCTTGTGCATAATAAGTGCTTAAAATAATTCTGCATCCTTTACTTGTTTAGGTAGAATAGTATGTGAGCTATTAAAAAAAAAATGTAACCATTGGTACTTAAGTAGCTTTTCACATTTAGGCACCAAACATCACGGTTTAGTGTTTGGCTAAAGTGTAATATGTTTATGAACGTTCTCCTAACTTGATGCCAAGGAAGTTGGTGTCACTTGGCTCTCCATGCAGCTGTCCTTCAATCCTAGAAGTTCTATATATGAGATCAGGAGCTCTGATTCGCTTGTCACTTGAGCTTGGGACTATCCGCACACCGTCCACATGGGGGATATACATAGACCGAAGAGTTTCACTGGATCTACAGCAACTCTCACATATTTTATGCTAAAGCTGACCCATGGGGAAGTGCCACTTTCTGTATATGGAAGTTAAGAAAATGCTCCACAGCTATTGGAATCTAGAAGTATCCTTTCTATGGTTACAAACCAGTTGTGCTTGTGGTCTGAAAGCAGCACATCTAGTATTAAAATTCAATTATTTGTCACATGTATCCTAGTTAGGAAGCTGAGTCAGAGCGCAGGGTCAGCTAGGATACCTCCCCCCTGGAGCAGATAGGGTTAAGAGCCTTGCCCAAGGGCTCAACATTGGGAACTTGGTGGTGCTGGGGCTCGAACCCCTGACCTTCCGATCGGAAACCCAGTAACCTACAGCCTTAACTGTTTGAGCCACCACTGCCCCCAGTATGTGTAGCAAATGGCATGACAGTTGTTTTAAACAACAATAACAAAAAAAGTCGTTTTACATCTTGTTGGTCTAAAATAGGACAGACTCTGAGTGGCCTCATGGTTTCATAACTAGCTTGCGATCCTGCCCTGAAATTCAGCAGAGATTGGGAGAGTTTCAACAAATTACACAAGCAATAAGCCATATGTCCTGTGCAGCAACACAGCCAGTTAAAAATAAACCAAACGTTAGAACTGCTCTCACCAACAGTGAATTGTGCCTCACTGCATTGTTTTTGATGGTTCACATTTTATAACCAGACTAGAAAAAATCAATCAGTTACGTCACATAATCAGTAGCCACAATATCATGTCATTGATATATATGTCAACAGTATTTGCATTTCTGCTGTAATTTATAATTAAGCAACAATCTCAGAATCACATACCGCTCCTGCAGTTTTTAAACAGAAGAAGAACGCAAGAAGACCAGTTTGCCAAGAACACTAAAGGTTCCTCCGGGAAACTCATCACATCACCTAATGTTACCCCCATGAATATACCAACAAGCAGAATCAGATTTAGGTATGGGTGAACATCTTGCAAGATGGGGCACAAAGCGTGCAAAAAAGAAAAGAAAAGAAAAGAAAAGTTCAGAGCCATAACATTTGTGCGTTCAGATTTCTATCACTCCTTTGGGGCTGGCTTGGTGTGAGTGCACATCTCACTATGTAAAATCAATCACAGTATGAAATGCTACTGAATAAACTATTCATAATACTGTGAATATATAGTGTTCTGTATAGTTTTGCAGGCATATTTCGGTTCTTCTGTTTGTGTGAAATCATTACGAAAAATATATAACCAGTCTACACATCCCAAGGTGAAATGGTTTAGTCTTGACTCTAAATTGGGGGCGGGTAAATCCCTGAAGCTCATCCAATTACAGTAAGTGCCCAGTTTAGAAAAAAAAAAAGAGGAAAGAAAAGGAGAAATGACCAAAAGATAAAGATGCAGCCATGTTATCTTTTCATAAATATAATATTACGTATGTACAAAAGTAGGCTAGTGTAATTCTTTTTTACTTTTTTCACTTTTCACTTTAAATTGTCTGTAGAGCATTTGTGCTTTTGCAAGAACCTTGGAAGAATTTGCACGGTGTGTACCATTAAAAAAAAAACAAAAAAAAAACTATGAGTGAGAAGGAGGCGGCACAGTGACTTAGTAGTTAGCACCGCCTTATACCACCAGGTTCCGGGTTTGATTCCCGCCTCAGGGTCTGTGTGTGTGGAGTTTGCAAGTTCTCCCCGTGCATGGTGGGTTTCCTCCGGTTTCATCCCATAGTTCAAAGGCATGCAGATTAGGCTAGTTGCTGTTCCCAAATTCCTCCATATTGTGTTAAAGAGCATGTGATTTTGTGTGTGCCCTGCAGTGGATTGGAACTCTGTCCAGGGTGTGCCCTGCCTTGTGCCCTAAGTCTCTTGGGGTAGGCTGCAGCCCCCCACGACCCTGTATACAGGATAAAGCTGTATAGACAATGAGTGAGTGAGAAGGAAAAACTATTTTTTTTATTTTTATAAGGCGCAAGTTCATATGTAAGACACAAGATCATGTGTTCATATGACACAATCATCAAACAAAACATGACAATAGAGAAAATTATGAAATAATCCTTTAGTTCTTAATATTGTGTATCGCCTCCTTTAGCATCAATGATGGCTTACAGTCTTTTTAATAATTGAGCGTGAGGTCCTTACTTCTCTTAGATGATATAGCTGCCCAAAATGCCCCCAGGTCTTGTTGGTTGTCCTTCATGAACTGCACGTTTGAGATCTCTCCAAAGTAGCTCAATAATATTGTCACAGCCCTTCCAGAACCTTCACTTTCCCTGCTGTAGCCGTTGGAGGGTCAACTTGGCCTTGTGCTTTGGATCATTGTCATGTTGGAACATCCAAGAGCGTCCCATGTGCAGCTTTCGTGCTGTAGAATGCGAATTGTCTGCCAGTATTTTCTGATAACATGCTGCGTTCATCTTGCCACCAATTTTGACTAACGTTCCTGTGCCACTGGAGCTCACACAGGCCCAAAATATAAGAGATCCACCACCATGCTTTACAGTGGGTTATGGTGTACTTTTCACCGTTGGCCTTGTTGACTTCTCTCCAGGCTTAGCATTCAATTTTGGTCTCATCTCTTCAAATAGTAACTGGCATGTTTAATTGTTAAGATATCTTTTTATATCCTTTTTCCTCAACGACCTTGTTTTTGCAGTTCTTTTGTCTTTCGTCATGGTGCAGTATACAGCCAAGTCAGTGCATCACCTCATGAGATGAGAAACTTACTGACTATTTATGTACAGACACGTATTACCATCACAATGAGTCACATGTGTAAAAACGTCTCTTTAATAGCCATTTAAATCTGGGTGAGTGAACCTGTGTGTTTATAATGTGGCCAAACATTCAAGGACATGAAACTTTAGATCAAGGTTGTTTGGGTGATTTCAGTTATAATTATGTGAAAACTATCCTTAAATAATAAAAAAAAATCTATGAATGTGTGTGTGTGTGTGTGTGTGTGTGTTTTATCTGAAATTTTATTTTAAGCCTTACATCACCTTGCTCATTTGAATTGAAAGTTCCTAATGACAGTCCTGATTGGGTCAGCCTGTTCTGATTGAGGTGGTTACATGCTACATTATTATTCTGATTGGGCTGGTATTCTGATTATTAGTGGAATATTAGGGTCCATGTTAATGCAGCTTTTGTCTTTAAACCTATTTTCCGTACACCTCAACAGGATGATAATGAAAAAAAGCTGAAAATAATGAAAAGTGATGACTTTGCTATCAGTACCCAGAAATGAAAAGAGAAAACAGGAAAAGACCACTAGTTCTGAATAACTTGCCATTAGGCAACAAGAAGTGTACATTTCTACTATAAAAGTGCCAACCAGTACACAGCTCTAAGATGAAATAAAGGTTAAAGAAAAAGAGCTGTTGCAAAATAATACTAAGTGTGGATCACTGTAAGTTACAATGTAAATTACTCGCTGCTTGTCACCCTTATTGCAGGTAATACTGTATTCTGTACCAGTACAGTAGAGTACAACATTTTGAGTGTAACAACCTGTTCAACAGAGGAGGAAAAGCAAAATTGCAAATAAAGTGCAATAGAATGGTGATGTGGTTAGCACTGTCAAATTGCACCTCCAGGGTCCGGGTTCGATTCCCGGCCAGGCTTGATTCCCGTCTCTGTGTGCATGGAGTTTGCATGTTCTCCCTGTGCTTGGTGGGTTTCCTCCGGGTACTCCGGTTTCCTCCCACATTCCGAAGACATGTAAGTTAGGTTAATTGACGTTCCCAAATTGCCTGTCGTGTATGAATGAGAGAGTGTGGTTGTGAGTATGTGTGCCCTGTGATGGATTGGCACCCTATCCAGGGTGTACCCCGCCTCGTGCCCTAAGCCTCCTGGGATAGGCTCCAGGCACCCTGGAAGATCTCCTCAGCTGTTCTTACTATCCACTGCAGGGTCTTGCGCCATGAGATGGTGCAATTTCCAAACCAGACAGTGATAAAGTGATATGGCTGTTTAGTGAAGTTTAGTTTGAACTTTTTTTTTTTAACTTTAAAATAAGCGGTCTGACACCATTTCTCTCCTAATAAACCAGAATGTGATATGCTGTAATGTCAGTTATACAGCTCATTATGGTTGATTCATATGGAGTCCTGCCAAACTGATTCCTTCACCACACTGATGGTTCTTCTCTTTCTTGTTGCAGGCAATTGCCCATTATGAACAAGCAGCTGACTATTATAAAGGAGAAGAATCAAACAGGTATTTTATTTTATTATAATGTATACTACAATGTATGTGAGATTTTGTTTACTCTAGAAAGCATTATGTAGATCTTTTTGTTGCATTTAATAGCTATAGCTCCCTACAGATTACTTGGCTGGCTGAATTGAAAGGTATCTCCATATTCCCCCTCATCAACTCTAGGAAAAGGATCCTATTAAAATGAAGCTTTACTTTTCTTCCTTATTTTGCAAATTGCACCAAATGTCATTTTTATTTACCTCTCTCATTTTGCCCTTTTTAAATATTCCATACATATAAAGAATAAATTAGCCGTATTTTGAGGTTCATGAGTTGTTTTGTAATGTTGCAGAAAATGATTTACAGAAAAGTGCAAAATATCCTGACAAAATCCATAAACTCAGCCCTCAGTTTTTAGTTGATTATATTGCCTGAACAGCCCTGCAGCACAGAAATGTCTACCTCCATATCAAATAATTACAAAGTTATGATAAAGCATGTAAACAGTTCGACAGCAAAATGAGAACTCATTTTTTTTTATAAAACAAGAAGTATTGCAAACTAATAGAGAATATTTTGTGCAATATTTTGTTTGTTACAAGTGTGTTAAAAGCACACATGGCAAAATATTAAGACAAAATAGTTCTAATTATATAAGAATGTTTGTGTGATTTTCCAAAAATCTATAACTCCACGTCCCACTGTTTTGTTTAGTAAATTAGTCTGCAGTTGTGTTGGTGGCTATTTAAGTATGCAATTTAGTAATGTGTTGGTTAAGTTTTAATATAAAAAAAATAAAATAAAATGGAGAACTCACACTTTAATTGTGATTATGAGATTATGAGTAATGAGTCAAATAGCATGTAGTGGCAGCAAATTAGATTAAGGAAACAAATAATTAAGTTTTTGTCTTATTAATTACAAAGCTTGTTGAAGATTATGAGAAACATTATAAACAATGCAGAGACTTCGGAATCGTCAGCCTCAGACTCTACCAGTTTTAGCTTCACTTCAGTAGCTGAATGCAGCGCCTTGTCAGCTGTTTAATGTCCGTCTGACTGCACACATCCCTGTGGTGTCATACTGTTATAACATTGTTTAGAATTCCCAATTCAGAGTATTTAGTGGGTGCATTACCATAAGTGCATCGTGGCATCCAAATGCAGCAAAAGAGGGCTAGTGATAGGAGCAATAAGGAGAAAAAAAGAGATCTGTTTGAAAGTAAAACAGAAGGTTGCACTACAAATTCTACCACAGCGATTATGGCTTTGTTGAGTATATAACATGACCTTTGCACAACATCCAAATTCCATAAAGGCTCATTTAACAGCACATATTGCGGACATTAAGGGACGCAATACTTATAATTTGTTAATGCTGGGGTGACTGACATGGCAGCAAGAGTGTGTAAATGTTTTGGATTCAACATTCTCCAAAAATCCATTTAGTTTACTCACAGTAAACACTATTGCACAACTTCAGTGCGAGTGGATTCTTAGTTTAGTCATTCATTTTAAATCTTGCCATATCTTCTTTCAGCTCTGCCAATAAATGTCTCCTGAAGGTTGGCTTTTACTGTGCACAGCTGGAGCAGTATCCAAAAGCTATTGAAATCTTTGAGCAGGTTTGTGTTCCAGGTTTTGACAGTTTATGGACTTTGATCTTGAAATAAATATACATATTATTGAAGTGTGGAATATTTACTCTCTTTCCCTCTCTCTCCCTCTCTCTCTCTCTCTCTCACTCTCTCTCTCTCCAGGTTGCAACCAGTACTATGGATAATCCACTTCTAAAATACAATGCAAAAGAATATTTCTGGAAGGCTTCACTGTGCCACTTCATTGTGGATGAATTAAATGCAAAGGTTAGTGCAACAGCTTTGTTATTTTCTGTGATCAATTGCAGTATATCTGATAAATAGTCATTCTCAAATTGCATCCCTTTTATTTGATTTTATTAAATATTGCAACGAAAGATCTTTTTTTGCATCATGATTTGTATATAAGATTACTTTTAACATGATGGATTTCCATTCATTTTGAATAGCTGGCTATAGAGAAGTATGAGAGCATGTTTCCAGCATTCTCAGACTCAAGAGAATGTAAGCTTTTAAAAGTAAGTAGGAAAGACAATTTAAAACTTTGCAGATTTTTATTTAAGATGCCAAACAATATTGAGATCTGTGTAGTCTTAACTGCAAATTCTTCTGTACAGAAACTGTTGGATGCACATGAAGAGCAAAACAGTGAGGCATTCACTGAGGCTGTAAGTTAAACTTTTAAGTCCGGAAGTGTGTTATTTAAATTAAAAAAAAAAAAACATTAGATTTAAAATCTGTTCATAT
Organism: Leiocassis micropogon; assembly: GCA_028565275.1. Classification (NCBI taxonomy): domain Eukaryota; kingdom Metazoa; phylum Chordata; class Actinopteri; order Siluriformes; family Bagridae; genus Leiocassis; species Leiocassis micropogon. The sequence continues at coordinate 16,889,086 of JAOVVA010000002.1, read as the reverse complement.
TGAATGTTTTATAACATCGTTTCAGGTAAAAGAGTTCGACTCAATCTCCCGTCTGGACCAGTGGCAGACCACCATGTTACTCCGCATCAAGAAGACGATTCAGGGAGATGGTGGTGACCTGAAGTGAATCGCCAGTAACCCCATTTTATTTGTTTTATTGTGACAATCTGGTTGCTAGCTTCAATATGTCCCAATGCCAATCTTTCAGTTCACAGGTGGATCTTTTGTGTAATAAAACTAGCATTCAGGATACTAGAGTCACATACAGTGTCAGTATTGTCAGTATTTAAACATTATTCCTGCGGTTCTATTTAATGGCTAGTGTTGTCTTTAATCCCTTTACTGCAGCGATAATGCAGCTTAACCACATTCATTGTTTGACAGTTTCACTTGGTGTGTGGCATGAAAAAAATAATCAGAGAATAAATGTGTATCTGTATATTCATTGTAATGTTGTCACTGACATTGTCTTGCATGATAGATGTTCAGATTTCAATATGTGATCTCGTGCTTGCACACTTTATTTTAAAACCATTTTATTTAACCACTTTATTTCAGGTTCGAAGTTGTTTTGCTTATATTTTTGTTCAGGACGTTTGGTTACACTTTTGTTGGAATATTGCATATTTAGATTGCCTAATTACAGGTTACATATCAATTGAACACTGTGTTGCTCATAATATAATAAGATACATCATGCTTTTTTTTCTTTTATTATTTCTTGTGTCATGGTGTTGGTGCTACACTTCCCCATGGCAAAAAAAATCTATATCAGGTGTTAAATTATTAAACATTATAATTTATAAGAAATATTAAAATTGTTAAATATGTCGTGTATAATTCCAGATATTTCTGGGTAACTCAGCTTTCCCCACATTCCAAAGACATTCATGTTTTTGAAATTGTCCTCAGTGTATGATTGGGTGTGAGAGTTAATAAGTAAGTGTTTGTAGTTGTCTTTCTTTTCACCTGGCATTAAGAAATATTATATCTGCTTTAATCGGAAGATAATTTGGAGACTCCTTTTAAAAAAGCTCAAAGCTGCAAAGAAACCAGATGGGCTGGTCAAACTCGTGCATGATATTTGCCAGATGGTAGAAAGGAAGTGAATTATTACTTCTAATCTGCTGATTTTACATCACGTACTGTACAAGTAGAAATGAAGACAATATTATATCAACAGAGTGAAGGACTCAGAAAGCCTTAAACATTTATTAATGAATTTATTGATGAATTTAGTTCATTTGATCTGTGTTTTGACAGCTATAATAATAATAATAATTATTATTATTATTATTATTATTATTATTATTATTGTAATTATTATTCCCCTAATTATTAGTCAGGGCCTATTGTTTGAAGTGATATTTAATATTTTGATATTGTGATATTATTATAATTTATACCTCATGTCATGAAGCATGTTGTGTTTCATTCATTTTGAACCCTTTAAATGCCACTAGAAAATAACATAACTGTGGTGTCTTAGCCAAACACTGAAACTCATAATAAGTGTCTGTGCAATACTGTATAATAAATACTCAATATAGGATACAATGAGTCTCGTTCTCTTTATTATGTCCTGAATGATGGGAATGAATTACAATTGGGCAACACAGGGTTGATTCGTTCGTTTCCTGGCAAGTGTTTTTATTTGTTTGTTTGTTTATTTTCAGAAACCGCATGTGTGTTTTGTTTTGATACAAACTGCCCACAGGCGGTTTAACGACATCTGCTGCAGTTGCTCTCGGCTGCCGACTTGAGGGAAGATTATTATCGATCTGAACGAAATGCTTTCGACTTTTTCCTGCACGAAAGCGTCCAGTGGTTCACACGTTGGTAAATACGTGTTAAATGAAAAAGTAAGAGAGAGCGTGTTTAAAGCGGTCAGCCTGCACAGCGGCAAACATCTGCTCTGTAAGGTGAGCTGAGCTGATTATCACAAACCCACACGGCCAGGGTACTCTACTGATCCTGTGTTATAGTCCGTGCAGCAAAGACTCCTTTCTTCCTTCCTTCTTTTCCTCTTTCAGCTGCGAAGAGAGTCACATTGAAGGATGTGAGGTAGCTGTACAGTATATGCTTATGATCAGCCATAACATTATGACCACCCGCCTAATACTGATTATGTTCCCCCTTTGCCACCAAAACAGTAATGACCTGTGTGTTCTGACGCATTTCTATTGGAACCAGCATTAAGCTGTTCCTCAATTTGTGCATCAGTGACCCTGTAGCCACTTGAACAGTTTTGCTTCCTTGATTCACTTTTGGTATGTCCTGAGCACTGCAAACATCCCTGGGAACATCCCACAAGAGCTGCAGATGTGAAGTGGTTCTGACCCATTAGTCCAGCTATCACAATTTGGCCCTTTTCACACTAGCTACATTTTTAATATCTTGTTACGCTGGTGGCTGGATGTGGGTGGGATAAATTAGGCAGCAAATGAACCTTTTTCCTGAAATTTGATGTGCTGAAAGCAGAAAAAACGGGCAAGCGTAAGGATCTAAGTGACTTTGACAAGGGCCATATTATGACAGCTAGAGGACTGGGTCAGAGCAAGTCCAAAACTGCTTTTTGCATTTTGTGGGATGTTCCTGGTCTGCAGTGGGCAGGACCTACTAAAAGTGCTCCAAAGAAGGGAAATCGGTGAACTGGCGACAGGGTCATGGGTGGCCAAAGCTTACTGATGGGACATGGGAAGTGAAGGTTGGCTCATGTAGTCCGATCTGATAGAAGCACTTGTGTAGATCAAATTGATGAAAAGGTTGATGCTGGATGTGATAGAAAGGTGGTAGAATACTCACATCACTGTTATGGTGGCAGAAGGGGGGCGACCTACTGTACATAATTTCATGCAGGTGGTCATAATGTGACGGCTGATCAAAGGATGTATGAATATATTTAAATTGCTCATATTTTCAACTATATTTTATTCCATGTTCACTCTTCTGGATCTCAAGCGAAACAAAAGCTATTGACTGTATAACCCCTAAACATGTGAACACACCAGACAGCTTCAGGACTAATTTACTGTACTGAAATCCCCAGACTAAAGGCTTCTTTAATGAGTAATATCATATTTTTGTGAACAATGCCTAAAGACCTTTTTAAGTAGTTTTAAAGACCTTCTACAAGTGACATGAGGGCCAGTGTGTGCACCGACCAGGAGTATACAGTGTGAATTACTTACATTTATGGCGATAATAATGATTGTTTAGGAAACTGGCACAATCCAACAGTACTGCATCCAATTGTACTGCAATGATGGCATTAAAACCTCCAAAAAATATCATAAGATCAAAGTTGATACAATAATGCAGTGTTTGTGGTTATGTGATCATACAATCTTTCTCTCTCTCTTAACTTTTTGCAGGTTTTTCCGATTAGTAGATATGCTCAGTCCCTGGCTGTGTATTCTCAGCTTCCTGTTCAGCCCAACCTACACCATCCATCTGAAATCATCCTTGAACACTCTACAGCTTATGTGTTCTTTGAACATGCATATGGAAATATGTACAGCTATGTTCAGACTGCTGGATGCTTGTGTGAAGATGAAGCTTTGAGGCTCTTTCATCAGATAGGCTCTGTTGTGGCACATTGTCACCATAACGGTGTGATACTGCCTAGACTGAAGCTGAAGAATTTTGCCTTCAAAAATAAAGAGAAGTGAGACTTACTGTATTTTCTTCTTTGAAATAGTGAGGAGTTTAATAGCAAATGTTGTGTAATTGTTAATTTTGCTTCTTTTTTTTATTGTCTAGGACCCATGTGGCACTGTACACACTTAAAGATGCATATATCATAGAAAAAAGTGATCTAATATCAGACACGCACACCTGTCCATTTTATATGAGTCCAGAGAGCCTACAGCCAGGGAGCTGTCAAATGTATGGACTCTTGGAGTTATGCTGTATGCTATTCTGGTTGGAAGACACCTTTTTACACATAGAAACCTCAATGATCTGTACAACAAAATTCAGATGTGCAAATTTAAACTTCCAGACCTTCTCTCACCTAAAGCCAAGTGTCTCATACGTAGCATCCTTCGATTAGACCCTTCAGAGCGGGTAACAGAGGAAATTTTGTCCCATCCTTGGTTTTCCTCTACCAGCTATTCTCTGTACATGTGGAGCAAGATGTTCTACAAAGAACGAGATCAAGAAGTTCCATCTTTAGAGCAAATTGCCATAAACTGATATCAATCCCTGCTATCCAATGGCCATAGATTAACACAGATGATACATTCACTTTTTGGAACTGTTTCAGGAGACTCTACGTATTTCTGCATTTGTTTTTAGTACCGTACATAATTTAAGTGATGTACAATGAATAGCTACAGTTTAATCTGCATTAGCTAGTTCATCAGATGTATATATCATATGTTACTTTATAGGTGTGTATTTACTGACTGTAGTTTTCTTTGTCCTTCTTTTTTTTAATTTTGAGTTCTTTAAGTTCTTAAAAGTGTCAACTTTGTCTAATTTACTATAGTACCATGGCCACAAGGTGGCAGTAATGCGTTGTAAATGAAATAAAGCCTCGTAGTAAAGATATAGTTTTGTTGTTTTTGGTGAAACATCTATATGCTTGTAACATACACTGATTAGCCAGAACATTATGGCCACACGCCTAATACAGAGTAACCCCCACTCCTCTTTTGCAACCAAAACCTGTGTATTCTAACCTGTGTGTTCTGACACCTTTCTTTGGAAAGCAGCATTAACTGTAGCAATTTAAACTACACTAGCTCTTCTATCGGATGAGACTACACAGACCAGCTTTTGCTTCCCATGTTATTCGATGAGCCTTGGCTGTTCATGACCCTGTCACCAGTTCACTGGTCTTCCTTCCCTGGAACACTTATGCTAGCTCCTGCCCACTGCAGACTGGAAACATCTCATAAGAGCTTCGGTTTTTGGAGTTGCTTTGATCCAGTCATCTAGCCAATACAGTTTGACCTTGTCTAACAAATCCTTAAGCTTGCCCCTTTTTTTCTGCCTCCAACACATCAATTTCAGGGACAGGAGGTTCACTTGCTGCCTAATATATCCCACCCTCTTCCACGTGCCATTTTAATGAGATATTGTAACTGTAGCAACTGTAAGAAGGGCCAAATTGTGATGGCTAGACAACTGGGTTAAAGCAGCTCCAAAACAGCAGGTTTTTGGGATGTTCCTAGTGGGCAGGGTCAGGATCTACCAATAGTTGTCCAAGGAAGGTAAAAGGGTGACCCAGCAACAGGATCATGGGCGGCCAAAGCTTACTGACGCATGTATGGAGAGACGGCTGGTCTGTGTAGTTTGATCAAATTAAAAAGCTACTATAGCTCAAATGGTTCAAAAAGTTAATGCTGATTCCTTTAGAAAGCAACGTTTTGCTGTTTTGGTGGCAAAAAGGGGGCCTCTACTCAATATTAGGTGAGCGGTCATAATGTTATGGATGATCAGTGCAGGTAGGCTAGTGCATGTTTGTTAGTTTTGGAGAATTAATTAATGTTCCGTCTGTTTAGACAATTGATTTGGGCTGGTGTATTTTAGCGTTAGAACGTATACGACCACAGAAAGTTTTGTATACTTTTTTTTGACTATGTTGACATTTTGAAGTGCATAGAAGGTTTGGGAGGCAGCCCGGTAACTTAGTGGTTAGCACTGTCACCTTGCACCTCTAGGTTCTGGGTTTGATTTTGCCATGAGTCTGTGTGCATGGAGTTTGCATGTTCTCCCTGTGCTTGGTGGGTTTCCTTAGGGTACTCCGGTTTCCTCCCACAGTCCAAAGATAAGCAGACTATGCTAATTGGAGTCCCTAATTGCTTGTAGTGTATAAATGAGTATCTGTATATGTGTCACCTCTGATGCATTGGCACCCCTTCTAGGGTGTACCCTGCCTCGTGCACCAAAGTCTCCTGGGATAGGCTCCAGGCCCCCCGCAACCCTGTATACAGGATAAAGCGATATAGACGGTAAGTGAGAAGGTCTTAGGCTATATTACTTTCATTCATAGAAATTTGTAAATATGTCGTAGACACAAAAACAATAAGAAAAATTAAAACTGACAGGTTAACTCAATGGAGTGTACTGGTAAATTATTCATATAATTTAGTGTGTGACCCTTTTTAACTGGTTTCTCCACGGGCATATTTACACCGCCGGCTTGTTTTAAAACAAAGCCCCTAATTCAGCATAATTTCTCTACAGTTTTATATATCTCAGCTAGGCGGCGCTGTGCGACCTCTCTAAAATGCTCAGAGACGCGTAATTTTGTTTGAAAAAAAAAAAAAAAGAAAGAGGCGGAGTCCTGGAGCAGCGGCTCACGTGAGCTCGCTCTCACTCCGCCCACTCAAACAGGGAAACAGCGAGCGGAGCGGCGCGCGGGGCATCGGCTCCGAGTCGCGCGCTTCTTGCACGCCTCGTGACACAAGCGAAAAGACACGAGCGCTTTAGTAGCGCTGACACCTACTGCTCTACTCCAACCGGAAGCTGAGCAAAGAGCAGAGATTTATGGCACGATGAAACAAAAGCGACGAGTGTGTCAGAGACAGTGTTACAATTAAACAGACGCACGAACACGAGAACGCCAAGTGGAGAGCCACAAGGTTCAGTTCAGAAGGTAAGAGCGCACGGGTATGAGGGGTTTATTCTAAAGGTTTATTATGACATAAGGGTACAGTTATACTGAGCGCAGGACAGAGCCTGTTTCTTACTGCACTGAGCACTAAGCTCTGATTAAAAGAGCTTAAAGGCTTAAAGCTGGCACAGTGGACGATGCTGTCCCGCTGTTCACTGACTGACTTCACAGCAACCTCCATCCTGCACAAACTTTTGCGACATGCATACATAAAGGGTGCCAATAGTTTACTTTAAGAACAATACATACCGAGTAGAACATGACAGCTCACCGTCTACATGTACATCTCACACACTTTTGAGGACAATTTGTGATGTCAGTTGCACTAGGCAAGAATAATCATAATTGTAATCATAATAATACTTAGAAAACATTAATAATATTATAAACATTATTAATAGTAAGCATGCAATCTCCCAGACCAGGATTCTGGGTGGAAAACCTGATTAATTAATATGAGTTGGCAGTTATAATACACTCCTAATGGTGTAATGACCATAATTATCCAACACAAAATGACAAGGCAAATGAGGACGAGTACAAAGCTCATGTTTTTGTTTGTACATTTTGTTTATGTGTCTGTTTATCAGTAGGTTCTTTTTTCACTGTTTACCATTACAGTCAAATACTTATTTGTGCCATAAAAGTCTTTATGTGTGCAGTCAGCCCACCTTTCAGCTCATGGTGTTTTACCTAATTGTACCAAGCCGATGTTTTCATATCTGATGGGGTGTGTGATGTATTGATTTCTCTTCAATGATTTGTTTGGCTTTACCTGCAAATAAATGTGCTGGTAATGCAATGATGAATTATTGATAAAAGACCTATGTTGGAATGTAAGCAAAGTCTTCTGTGAAGTGAAGGGAAAAAATACCTCACTGCTTCACAGTCCATAGATCTTGTGATCAATGTTTTCTTAAGATTTTTTATGTATGCTTTTTTAAAATTTTTTTACTTAGGGTGGAACTTAGCTTGATAACAGTTTGCTGTTAAAATGGACCTAACACATTTAATTTCCAATTGTTTATAACCAATAATGTATGTTAACTTAAGGAGAGGCTGCATGGTTGGCATCTGAGACTAGTTGAAAATGAAGTTGTATTTTTCCTTTTTTTTTCGTTTAAAGTTTAGCTTGCATGTCAGGTTTTATTTTCAAGCAATGGCAATAACTTTCTGTCTTTAACTCAAGTATAGTAATTGATGGCATTTGCTTTTAAATGTGATTTTTATATTTAAGATCACGTCTATTAATATTGTTACAGGGCAGTATTTAGGCTTTGTAGGTGTTTGCGTATATCCATCAGACACATTTACATTGATGTGTCATTACAATCAACTCAAATTCTTTTACCAGTCACTTTGCTCACTGCAGGTTTAGTGTAAAATCAAACCAGACTGTGATGAGTCTCATTAATTTTTCACTCACTTCTGCTTTATGTTGTATTGTTATGTTGTAATGTTAATATAATTATTTCACATTAAAATCAATCATTGGCTATCATCTGTTTTTTTGCACTGAAAAACTTCAATTTTAATCATAATACAAATGCAATATAAATAATACAAAGTATAACTATTTAAATAAGAACTAATGCATATTCTGATTTATACAGTACATTATTCTAAGATTTTGCTGTCTGACAGGTGAGCCATATCTCCAGCATGAATATTCACATCCATCGTCTTCTAACACTGGGTTTTACAGACACCTCATGAGATGGAATAGCAGGAACAGCATCACACCACACCATGCCATCTGTCTGCTTTTGTTTGTGTGCCGGGCTTGGAGCTGAAAATGACATAAAACTCATTTTTAAAGACATCCAATGTGCTGTTGCATTCTAAGCACCACTGGTAGATCTGATATACATTTTTCTGCAATAAACCACCTCCTGACTTGTCATTAAAAAAAGCTCGGTTTTGTGTACATTATTTCCGGAGGCTGTATTCAAAGGCAAAACACATGCTCTTAAGCTGCTTCCTATATTTTGTTGATGAATAACCTGCTTTAAAGGGAAGAGTTTGCAGCTTCATCCTCTGTAGCTCTGTGAAAAAAAAGATAGAAATGATTAAAAGCTTGTTGACAGCCCTTCAGCACAAAAAGAGCCTTAATTGGGTAATGCCTTTGCTGATACGGACAGAAAAGCCTTAAGGGTTCAGTAAGTGTTGCGGATCTGCAGGTTCTGCTCCAACTAATGGATGTACCGTCTATGAATAGTTCATGCCTGAAAACAGTGCAAAGAGCGGAGGCTGTGCCTTCACTGCTGTTCTCGTAGCACTGCGTGTCGATACCCGGGCTGTGACTGGAAGCGCTCGAGACCTCATGGCTTTATTTAGGAGAGTAGGATAGTCTCCTTATTAAGTATGTTGAGTACACACTTAGTGTTTATGACTCTCCATGCAGTAAATAATTTAAACTAATTTGCTTTGAGGTTAAAAAATGTTTAAAAATATAAAATATATATTTTTATTTTATGAATGATATCAGAATCCTTAAAGAGAATCTTAAAATGAATCTCTTGATGGTTGTTGAGTTTTCCCTATTTCTGTCAGGATATTTTTTTTGTTTATCTGACGCATTAGATATAAATGTTATAAATGTAACATATATGTTTCTAATTTGTTCAACAGGAGCTACGACTGCTGAGTGTCAATCCACCAATGTGCATCCATCAGGCACACTGTGTGGTAAGCGACTTTAATGTGTAATACAATATTTATTAGGAACCTATCTACACATTTTCAAAATGCCAACCCAAAAAAAAAAAATGTTTTTTTTTGATGCTCTGATCGTTTGTGATAAATGCGTACTTGGGCTGTGCTGCCGGATGAGCAGGGGATCGTCTTCATTGTGTTCACATGCTTTGAAGTCCGTTTGAAAACGGATGCGTTTGAGCTTCTTCTGCCTATCGCTATGTGTCGGACAGCTCAGGCCACAGGGCAGATTTTATAACAGGAAAGCTGGATGGTGTGTGTCTGACTGGGCTGATGTGAGCCGAGCCATTTGGCTGTATCGAGTTGGAGAGATATCTTGCTGGGATTCCTGCTGTGATGCTGTCTCACACGTAGGGGTGCCTGCTCCTTTGCCTCTTAGCTCAAGACAACTTAATCACCATGTGTCAAGGTGTAAGGATGCAGATTACAGGAAAGGGAATAAATATCTGTTTGCATTAGATATCTGTTTTTGGGCAGGGGTGGGATGCACAGCATTTACTTTCCATAGGAAGTGAAGGTAGGTCATTATTAAAGGAGAATTCTTGCATAAAACCGGGGTTTAATATGGTGTTGAGTATTCTGTTGCATAGTATTGCCTCAGGGTTTTGGCAGAATTTACACGTATAGTGCTGTGCAAAAGCCTTGAGCCACCCCTCATTTCTTCATATTAAATCATATCAATGAAATTAAAGAAACGGGAGCAAATGTTTTACCGTGGCAGGCTGCAAAGTGCCTAAAGATACAATTGAAAAATTAGTTGTTTATGCAACAGCCTCAGCAGCAACCTCTTTTACCCTCTCGCTCGTTCCAACCTCGCAGCATTCAGCATCACCGGTATACTAATCACTGGCCTGTCTGATCATTTGCACCTGTCTTTCACTGGTTCATATAAGTTAGATGTTTGAATGATTCATAAGTCACTGTGTGTTCTAACAAACAAAAAAACATTCCTCTGTAACAGGTCAGGTACAGGGACTGGACTGAACATTTGATCCAGAAATGTGCCAAAAATGAGTGCCAAAAAGTTCTATTTGATTTCTTCAGTACTGTATAGCTGTAAATCACGTTACATCCAGTTAACATTCATCATCATGTGATTATTGGAAATATTTCCTTCAGACAACTGATCAAGTACAATAGTTATAAGTAAAGG
>JAOVVA010000002.1:16867510-16878493 GCA_028565275.1 Leiocassis micropogon | reverse complement strand
TTAACATTCATCATCATGTGATTATTGGAAATATTTCCTTCAGACAACTGATCAAGTACAATAGTTATAAGTAAAGGATATGTAGAAAGCAGTATTTGGTTGGAAAGTTATTAAAGAAAACACAGGGATGCAAAAATATCACAAGGATTTTTAAATGGTGTGGTTTCCCAGAAACTAATTTGCAAAAACTGGTTAGTAGCTAAAGGAAAGAAAAAAAAATGCCTACTCTTGAGAGGGATCTGAAAGCAGACATATTTAAATGTTATTTAAAAAAAAAAAGCGGAAAAAAAAAAAAACTGTACTTTTCTAGCCCAAAAGTCTAGATCCAAGGGCAAACAAGCAAAGGCTGCCAAATTCAGCATGTGAATTCTCCATGTGAAGAATTTTGTCTTGTGTACATGACTATAAGTTTTATTTGATCTTCTGTTGTTTGTTTTGAAGCTACATTGGGTCTGAAATAAAAAGAAAAATATTAAATTTCATAGGAGGGAAAATACCTTTGGATCTTGACTTTTGGGCCGGCCTATATATTTTTATACAAAACAGAAAAAAGGAAAGAACTTAATTTTCCTCCCAGGCTCGAAAAACTTGATATGATTATTGCATATTGTGTTTGCTACGAGTGCTACATGCTGTATGATACTATTATAAACATTGTTTAATTCTCTTATGACTGCACTCTTTTGGTACTTTTTAAAAAATATTACATTATTTACTATGAAAATAAAAAAAGCTAAAATGTTGTATTCAAAAACTTTTGGCAAGTCATTTCATATTGGTTTAGTTCTCAAAGTCAACATGTTAGTTGGCCAAAATTATAAAGTAAAATTTCAGAATGACCTTGATATCATTGTACAACTGCAATGATTGGCAGTATTCCTCATTTCCAGTCCAATTTTAGGCAATTTTGTGATCTTTGGGTATATTCGTGCATATGGGGGTGGGGGGAGGGGTATGAACTTAAACCTGAATGCAAGTACAACAGAAGTAGTTTTTCTGTTGCGTGTCTAATCACATACTTTTGTCGGAGTTGTTTCCACTGTGAAGTGTCAGATCAGAATGAGCAGAGGGAATTTTTGCACCACTCTAACTGCACGGCTGCGGGCTAAAGGTTAATTGCTTTTGCTAATGTTATTGAGGCATGTGTAAAAGTGGGCCAAGTTCACAGCTTGAGAAACTGGCTTTTCCTGGAGACAGCTATAGCTAACTCAATTTAATAACGAGACTAAGATGCTGTCTCCTTTGCAATGCAGCACAAAACTTCACTTCACGGCCCAAAAAAAGCTTTTGCAGAATATCCGTCGTTCTACTCAGTAACAGTGGTTCAGATTCGCTACAGTACACTTACATACATTCACTTAGAGAATATGTTATGAGGGCAGATATGTTTAAAGATATTTGTTATATTCTCTTACTTTTTGCCCTAAAGCCATGAAACTCAGAAGCGTCTTGTTATACTTGATCAAGGATCTGTACCATGGCGATAAGTTGACACACTGTGGTTATGGACTTTCTCCCTCCATGGATAATGTATTTTTTTTTACTGACATCTACAGTTGCTTTTCTGTTGCTTATCCCTGTTTGCATCACCTGTATCACACCAGGCTGCCCCGAGGGGTCTTCCTACTCGACTTTTCCTTCTTAAGGACTTTGACTGGATTTCGTGAAGAGTCTGGAGGCATTTTAAAAATATAGGGTATATATTTTTTCGGTACGTGAGACAGGAATAGACATTATGCATGTATGTATAGATAGTCCCTGTTTAAAGCAATAATCAGGATTTGTTCATGATGTTGACCATTCATTCGTTTATTCCTGTCATGGAGCTTATAACAGGAGACTTCAGGCACGAGGCAGGGTACACTCTGCCAATCCATCAAAGGGTACACATGCGCCCACACACTCCGGTCAATTTGGAAATGCCAATTAGCCTACACTGCATGTCTTCGGACTGTGGGAGTACCCAGAGTACCCAGAGAAAACCCACCTAGCAAGGGGGGAACATGTAAACTTTATGCACAAAGACCCGAGCCAGGAATTAAACCCTTACACCTAAAGGTGCGAACCCATATTGCTGACCACTACGCCACCGTGCTGCCTGTAAGACATTAAACAGTACATTAAACATTAGAGTTTATAAAAAGTATATCTTAGCAAGTGAACAAATTTTTTTATGTAGTTATATTATGCTAAACGTTACTACAATTACTGCAACTGTAAGCAAAATGTCTTGTTGTATTGGCAGATAATTTTGCTAGTTTTTCAGAATTTATTTCTGGAAAGAAACAAAATTAGTTTACCAGTTTTGTTTGAACTTGCAATTTTAGGAACTAGAAATAAGCTCAATAATCTTGCATTTGTTTTTTTTTTGTATTTTAATAAATTATAGATAGATTGGCTTGATTCAATATTATTTCAGTTGTCATTTTTTGCAGGGTAGGCAAGTACAAAATAATTACAAAAGATTTTTAAAAATAATAAGGAAAATAATAGGAAAAAAGGAGAATAATAAGGAATAAATTATAATATTGGGGAAATAATGAAACAAACAAACCTCAGCCCTCAGTTGATCAGGAGAAGTATAGTCACAGCTAGTCTCAGTTTGTTACTGACATTTAAGATTATTGGCTAAGGAGGTAAGCTTCATCTGGCAAGGAAATACATCCTGTGCACCAATTTATGATATAATTATACTGTAGGTGGAATCTTGTCAAAGCATACGAGGTTGCCATGATTTCAAAAATTTCTGTGCAGATTTTTTGAGTGTGTATTTGAGTTATTATTTGAGTGTGTAGCTTTTTCATGATTCATAAGTCTGTGAGCCAGGCTTGTTCACATGACCGACCGAGTGATTTCTTGTTTAAGCTAAACATATTTGCATGTTACAAGAGACACATGCTTAAGGGTTATTATTTTATTTATTCATTTTTTCAAAGTACAGCACAAATCAGCAGAAAGAGGTAATTGAGTGGGATGGCAAATATAGCTATGCAGGGACAAGTAAATAGGTTTGTTTACATGTATACTAATGTTTTATTAATAGTCAGAATAATAACCCAATCAAGAGTGGTCGAGTGGTAATAACCCAATCAGGATAAAACTGCATCATGTAACCACCTCAGCGGGAACAGTCTGACCCGATCTGGCCCAGCGGAATGGGTTTTCATTCGAAATGTTCAAAAGATAAATATTAGCCATGTAAACACTTGATCTGATAATTTCTTTCTTGTCCGAATAAATATATTCCATCTGCACGCTTGCCCCACATGCCAGTAACATTAGGCGAGTTAATGAGTCTCGGGGAGGGAATTTTTGCTTCTCTCATTGATCAGTACACATGTTTACTTTCAGCCACTGGGTCTCTGACTGATGAGGATCACTGCTTGGCTTGTCATTTCATATGTAGTAAAGTGTCTAACAAATCATAGAGGAGACAGAATTCTTATAACCAATCATAATATAGAAGGCAGGATTATTGGAAAAGATGGGAAGCCTAACCTGATCTTTTATGTATCTTCTGTGTCAGGTAAAGTTTTGCTAGTTAACATAGATTTACATTAGTGTTCTGTAAGGCATCTTTGAATTGTATATGAATTTCGTATCATCGGAGAGCAGAAAAGAATTGAGTTTCCAGGGAGAATAGAGACAGGCTCAGGCTTCAAACTGAAGAATACAGGACAAGGTGAAGTAGTCTGATATAACAGTGCTTGTGTGTTCTACCTGTGAACCACTTGAATAAGGATTATATCCACAAAGTATTCATAAATATACTCAATAAACATGAGAGTAGTGGAAATAATTACTTTAGATATCATTGCAACTGTGCTAGTAATGTCACGTCCAAGCACACTAACCATTTACAGGTACTGTATAACAAAAGTACAGCACAAATCAGCAAATTCACACCCGAATCACTAAACAGAGCAGAAATATTTCAGTGCTTCAAGCTGCAGTTTTCTTGTAAAAGTACCTAAGTTTGCAGTTTGTAGGTCTGTGTTTACTGTTAATGCTCTAGTTAAAATACCTTTCAGATGATAATAGATTTTTTTCATACGTCAAACATCCCTGTTTCACTACTGTTCTAAACACACTGTTTTAGTGTCTGTGTAAATGAGTTACTGCCTATTCCCTCCCCACCAGCAACAAGTCAAGCTCGTATCTTCCTATATGAGGTCACATAAGGGTGAAAATCTAATTGGCTTGTTAAAATCCCAGGTCTGTGAAAGCTATCGGGATGTGCTTGTAATTTTACACTTTTGATTTAGACTTGACATTTTTACTTTATAAAGACCTGACGTTGTGTAGCAAACCAAATCTCTTACTTTATCCACATCTGTCTAGTCAAATACAAAAGAGTTCAGAAAGATGTTGACTAATGAGGCGTAAGCTGATTTCATCCATGGTTGAACTGAATGATAAGATTGGTTGAATGATGAGATTTTTATGAACAGCACACAGTCTGTTAATACAATCAGGCCCTGAATTGCACAGTAAGATGTTAATTCAATGCAAATTCATATGTTTTACCGTTCTTATAGCTTTGCTGATGCCGCTGCCCCTATTAGTCCCCTCTTGTAAATGTCTGCTCCAGTCTTCACTGATGACTGGTTCTGTTTGTCAGGAAACTGATTATATTACGTCGTTTCGTGTCCGTGCTTATACAGTTGAGTGTGTGGCTGTTGTTGGCTTGGCTGCAGTGTTGTATTAAATTAGCCAACTGTGTTTTACACATAGAGCGGGCACAGCAGGGCTGTATGTCACCAGCACCTTGGGATTTTTATTTCATTTCATTTTATGGCTGAAAGATGGATAGAAGCCTTTCTAAAATGACTAGATGTTTTCTCTCTTCAGTTCCTGTTCTTTCAGGACTCAGAATTGAAATGGGACATGAGGAAAGCACCAGAGCGTCCTGATATGCTGCCTTTGTTCAGTGTGATAGGTGGAAGGTAGGAATAGTAAGATCAAATAACCCAGTGTCATTATTTTTTCGGTGAATCACAATACCGTTTTTTCTTTTCTTCCAGTTTCTCCCTGGTAGGTTTATTCTTTAATTTCAGACAACGTAGCCTTTATAATGTTTTTTACATCATTAACGGTATGCTATACTGGTATGGTTAAAATGTGTAGAATTAGGGTTTTTTTAATCTATCTCTAGTTATCCAGCATGATTTAAAATTACACTACTCTCATTCAGGAATCCTTCAGTTAGTTGAACCATCTGCACACATCATGGATTAATTAAAAGCCTTCTCGAATTGTCATCTTAGGCTTGAGGTTTGTGCTAACCTCTTCAAGAAAGAAGCAATCCAGTGTTGGATGTGTAAAAATCTGATAGTTCAGCACCTTGCGGAATCGTTCTCAAATGCACTGATGCATGTCTGTGCGTGAGGTGTGTTAATTTGGATCGCAGCTTTCTCGAATCAGACTTCAGTGTGCTTATCATACATATGTAGGTTTGATATGTCTGCATAATTGAGCATAGCTGTACATGTAGAGGGATGTAGTCACTTGGGTATATTTCTGTACGTCTTACCGCTGTGATCAGTGGCTCAAATCTAAATTGCAAGTCTGGGAGACGTTATTTTTATTTAAAAAAAAAACATATAGTCCATAGAGATCCTTAACTCAAAATTAAATCTGTGAAATTGAAGTGCACTGGTGAATTACTTAAAGGTACAGAATAAAAGATTTTGGAATTTCTTTTTGTCTTATTATGTGTAAGTAGTTAAGACCAAGGGGAACCTCCATTTCTCAACAATGAAAACTACATGCAAGTGCCAAAACGTGCACTTCCTCCAGTGTCCACTGGGAGCTGGCTCCAAAGTGAGTCAATCCCCATAGACCCCCATGTTAAAATGTCCAAGTTTACAACACGCACACATTCTCACACACACACACTAAGTACAATTTGGGAACTCCAATTAATCTGCACATCTTTAGACTGTGGGAGGAAACCATAGTACCCGGAGGAAACCAACCAAGCACATGGAGAACAAGCAAACTCCGCACACACAAGACGGGAATCAAACCCTCAACCTTGGAGGTGCGAGGCCACAGTGCTAACCACTACGCCCCCATGCTGTCCATTTAAAATTATGTTAAGTCACAAGATTATATAATTAAATCATTCCGGGCATGGTCTGGCCGATCACACTTTTGCATCACTTTAGCTAAACAGCTAACTGGAACCGTTGTAGTTCAGGTTACCATAGGACATGTAGGAGATGACATGGGATGAAATCAAATGCAAAATAATAATCATTAGCCATCATAGCATTTTATCTAAACTAGCTATCTTGTGGTAATGTGAGGTACTGTATGTAGGTTTGTTCCAACCAACAGCCATGTGCTGTTCGCTCAGTTCATATGCCTGTTTATGGATTAACCGGGGTTTAAGGGGAGCTCTGCTCTTCAGAAAACTGAGTGTCATCATGGATGCCTATTAAAGAAGCAGTATCTGTACAATATGCTGTTCTAACTTTTGTTTTATTAGCAAATTTTTAAACTATGTTTCAGAAGCCATTTTTAAAAGATCAGTGAGAATGAAAAAAAAAACAAAAAAAAACGAACCAGTGAGCTTTCCTTCTCTAATTACCACCATGCCCATGAGTATGGCTTAAGCCTGTAATTGCATTTCAGTGTAGCACAACTGCAGCACACTGATATTGAAAAGCTACGGTGGATTATGTTTATTTCTGACATGACGTTGTAAATAAAAAAAAAAAAAATGAATCTCTTGCTTATTCCTGTTTTTCACTGTAGAGACCAAGACATATGAATGAAGTGAAGTTTTTGCTTTTCAGCATGTAACGTTTTCTGCATGACAAAAATGTAAAGCTATACAGTTTGCATAATCCTTTGCACATTTTTTGACTAATGTAATTGATTTGGTTCTGGCATGCACTCTTAGCCAAGCCACCAGAACAGCTTCCATTTAGCTTGGCATAGATTCTCCGGGAATTATACTGGAGGTACTGAATGTTTTTCTCCCAAATGAAATTCTCTCAGCTGGTGTTCCGATAACGGTGCTGGAGAGCATTGTCTAATGCTCCAGTCACAAATCTCTTCTAGGTGGACAATTAGGTGAGATCTGGTGATTGTAAAGGCCAGAGCATATAATTGACACAATTTTCACACTCGTCGAACCATTCAGCAAACCCTGGTACTCTGTTGATTAGAGCGTGTCATTCTGCAAGAGACCACTCCCTTCAGGATAGAAATGGATGTTGGATAAAGGTGATTAATCAGAATAACTTTGTATTGATTTTATTGTTTTGTCTATCATTTCTTACCTGTGAAAAGTTTTATGCTGCTATTATTTATTTATTTTTTAGATCCTTTTGTGGTCAGTTTAAACCAAAAGAGATGGCGTCGTTTTCATATTTTAAAACATCCATGTAAAAACTGATAAGCAGGTGATGCATGAACTTTCATATGGTACTATTTGTCTTGTTTTGAAAATAGCAGGTATGTGAATTATTCTGTTTTGATATGTTTTATCATGAGATCAGAAATCAAATGCAGGGGACGTGTATGTCAGTATTATAGCCGGTTTGTCAGCTCTACAGAGCCTAGGCTATGGTCTTGTCTCGATTGATTACTCTATATGTGCGTAAGTGGTTACGACACGGCGGCTGCAGGATTGGCATTTTCAAAAGTTTCCCGCAGATTAGAATTGCCAGGTGTGAGTTTACTGGTGTGAGCTATGTAGTCACTAACGGAGCCATCAAACCGTGGTACTCTTCGAATGTGGCATTCATTACTTCTTTGCCTACGGGGATTTGTTTTTTTCTATCTTTGAAAATGCTATTAACTGTTTAACCTGCATGGAACCCAAAAGTCATAGTTTTGTCTTGTTTTCTTCCTTCAAGGTTCTGTTAGAAGAAAAATGACCTGATGTCTTTGCTTATTTACAATTTCTGTATCCTCCTTGGCCATTATGATATAGGGCCACTTTACCCTGATTATATTGAGCAATAAAGTCAAGCACCAATAGACAGTTTGAAGCACAAATGTTTAAATATATCTTCTTGGTGTCATGTTTTTGATGCATGGGGCAGAGACTGTGCGCAGGTGTGAGCCTCTCAGGGTGGATCAGTGTCAGACTGGGCTGCTGGTGCATCTGCTACCCCCCCACACACACACTCATCTTGACCTGTGCTCAGAGCAGCACGTAAAAAAGAGATTTTATGAGCACTCAGATCGGATTACAGCCAGGAGAGCACGACTCTGGGATGCGTTTATCATAGTGTGTCCTGTGTAAATCACCAGTATTGCGTCTGTCCTGTATATTAATACATGTGCATGGTTTGAGGGCAACTTTTACAGATAGACCATTGTTCTGAGAACGTCTTCAAGCATTCTACTTTTACTTTGAACCTCTTTACATGGAAAAGCTGATTTGCATATGAAAATAGGTGTAGTTCAGTACTTAGCTTTGAAAAGAATCTATTCTGACATGCTTCAAATGCAAAATGTGTGATCTTTGTCAGATTTACAGCATTTAGAAGATTGCCCTATTCACTCTGACTTAGAGATAGTATTTTTCAAAAGCATATCCTAATGTTAGCTTAATTGCACTGAGCTAAAACCCTGTTCATGGAAAGGTCTTGCAGCATAAAATGAAAATACACAAGCTAAGGAATAATTTTATAAGCAATTAAAAAAAATAATCTAGTTAATTATAGTCATAGACTTTGATAATTAATGATTAATCACGATTTTAAAATACTTGATTTGTTTTATGAACATTAAAGAATAAAGAAATGCATTACAAACTGGTTATGGGAAACAGATTATGCAGTTTTGTAATATCTTAAACTTAAACAAATGTTAAATTAAAGTGTCTTGAATAGTGGTGAGCATTTCCGTTATCTCCTTTTTAACTTGGCTAGCGCAGCTGATTAGCACCTGCTTAGGCAAAACTTATTTCACCTGTTTTTAACACGCCCAGAGTGAATGAGTGCAGTTGCCATTTGCCATCGATTAGGCGTGCTGTTACACCAGGGTAGTTATGGTTACTTACTAATGCCCAGTTGTCTCCAGTAAGTGAAACATTACAGTAGTACCTGCTGCCAACGACTCCACTTTCCCAGCCTTTTCAGTGTCTTACGTTTTATATAATCTTGTAAAAATCGTTCCCCTTAAAGGTAGCTCGAGCACACAATTTTGGTTTTATCCAAAGCTTCCCATCTGGAAGCTTTTTAGAATGAAACTTGCTATTTAACCCACCTCGTGATGTTTCCTCAATCATTTTATTATCTGTGTTAAATGTGCCAATATCATACAACCATACAGTGATTATGGAAAGCTATTAGGGTTAAAATTGGTCATAAGATTTATTTGCATTAAACAGATTGTAACGTGTTAACATTTCTAGATTAATCACATGCGTTAACATGTTTGACATGACAGTACTAATTTTTAAATAATAAGAATAATAAGTGCTAATTCAAGTCATGATGAAGATGTTCGCCTAGACAGACATTTATTCAGCTGTCAAATGTTAAATCTTTAATATGTTAAATTATTACATTTTATACAGATATTTTGCAGTTTTGTTTTGTTTTTTACTTTTTTTATTTTACTTTAGTGACAGTACATGGCTGACAGCCTGCTAAACGCATTATGTTCCTATATGTTGGATGTAATTGTGGCACAGCAAAATCACTTTGCTGACTAGGGTATTGATTAAAGCTGACATAGTGATAATAAGGCTTTTTTGGCCAGCCATCTGGACAGGTGTTGCTGACTGTATCCTGCTGGCCAGAGAGCCAAGTCTACCCTCTTTTCTCCTCCTTCTCCTCTTCCTAGGGCTATCTTTATATCTGCTTTCTCATGTTAGAAAAAAAGGAGCTTTATTTCTTATGGCATAGTCTGCTTATTATTATTGTCATGTCATATAAAATAGCAAAGGAATCAAATTATTTTATGAACTGTGAGATGAACATCAAGGAAATGATGAAGAAGCTAAAAATAATGCTTTAAAAAATATCCAACAAAACACAGGAAAGAGTAGAATATTTTTTAATGTTCATTTTGATTTAATCCATTAAACCCCCACTTTCTCATCCTCATTTCCATAATTGCCCCCCTTTTCTATTAGTTTCACTGTAGTTAATGAATAATTCACAATATGCTTTAATATGTTTTAAGATGAATAGTAATCAGACAGCGGTATAATGTGTGTTAATTTGTCCCCATTTACACCTAGTCTTTTCATATGTCTTTTGAGCATCAGGATTATATCTGAACAGTAGGGGTGCACATCTGCGTATCGAACAATATGTTCACCACGCTGCGTATTAAAGTAGGTTATTCAACAAAACATTACGTGTGGTGTAATACACAGCATTGAAACTTAATCAAGCCCACACTTCCTCTTCTAAAAAAAAAGTTGCTTCCTCTTGATCATAAATCAGGAGAGGCTGCAGAGGATTAAAAACTCAGTTCTTTTAACTGTAGCCAGCGAAAGTATACCATTACATCTAAATCAACATCATGCAAAACAAGAAGAAAACATGATTTCTCTCTCTCTCTTATTCATGCTCTCTCTACTTCTACATTTCCCAGCTGATCCAATATGGATTAAATAAACCAATGTGGCATGGCTATATATGGGAGTCTCAACTCTGTATAGAGAGATATTTAAGCTGCAGAGAACTGTGTGATCTCAGTCATGCACCCTTGAGATTCGCACAAGGAGGGTTGCCAAGGATCGGATTTTAAAGCCATTGTGTGTGTGTGTGTGTGTGTGCGCGTGTGTGTAAAAATGTATATCGGCGTATATATACTGTAGTACATACATGAACACTTACAAACACCCAGTATATTAGGGCTGCACGGTATATCGAAAAATTACCATTATCGCGATAATGGTATACGTGATATCTGTATCGCAAAGAGTATAAATGAAATTTAATTTATGTGCCAAGCATTTGTGTGTCCAAATTTGACCAATCAGATGGGCCCTTACTATCTTTA
>JAOVVA010000002.1:16850450-16867039 GCA_028565275.1 Leiocassis micropogon | reverse complement strand
AAGAACTTAATAAAATATGAAAATAGATATTCCCAAATATTTAATATAGGCTATAGGGAATTGCACGCAACATACATCGATTTTTTATTTAATTTTGTTTTTAATGACCCGCCCCAACCCGCCCAGCAATTAAAGTGACAATTTCTTTACCCGCCCCAACCCGACCTACGGGTTACCCGCGGACATGGCGACAGTGCTAACCACTATGTCACAGTGTCTCATTAGGAATGGGAATCACTAGAGACCACCGATACAATATTATCCCTATTCAGGTTGTATTGCGATTCAGTAAGTATCATGATTTTAAAAATCTCCCAATGCAATATATATATATATATATATATATATATATATGTTTTTTTCCAGATTTAGTTACAATTTTAAACAAACTGTGCTGCCTGCAAATTTGTGAATACTTTAGAGCACGCCACCTGTTGGATTTTAGAGAAACTACTATTTTTTCACCACTTCAAATGTAAACATAAAATATAAAAAAAATTATTTAAAAAATCCATTTTGGAATCGGTGTGTGATGCATGAATTGGCACACAAAATAATCTCTGAGTGAGCAGTTTTATTTCTTACTTGAGTTTATGCTCTTGTTTTGTTTATCTACATGAAGACTTCTTGAACAGTTGTATATGCACTTTGTGTGTGACAGTTTCAGGTGGCCTGGTTCAATCCTGAGCTTAGGTTACTGCCTAATGTGAGTTTCTTCCAGACTCTCCAGTTTCCTTCCACCTCCTAAAAACATGCCAGTAGGTGAATTGGCTATGGTACATTGCCCCAAGGCTTGAATAAGTGTGTGAATGTGTGTGCATGCATGGTGCTCTTTAATGTAGTGCCACCCTGTGTTTTGGGATCGGTTCTGGATCCGCCATCACCCTTACCTGGTTTAAGCAGTTACTGAAAATGAATTAATCATTGTGTATTAGGACAGTCTCTGTCACAAGAAGCACTGATTTGAATATTAAAACATGTTACTCTGTGTGTGGTAACAATTGTATATTGCTATAATTTAGATGCAATACACAGAACAGCTAGGGGTAATTTGTGCGTTCGTTTGCAGTTTTGCTGTCAAAATCATCTTTCTATTTCAGTTTTGATTTATTTTCCAAAAGAAGCTCTGATGCCTTCATGTTAATTATTCATGTAAATTTCGGAACCAAGGAGCCTTGCCTCATTTAATGAGTGTTTATTTAGATTGAGAATGAACAAATTCACGACTGCACCTTTTAACAGTTTGCATAAAGTCAAAATCCACAAAACGATAATTGCGACTCAGTTGAAGTGTAAGTGCAATTAGTTTTTTTTTTTTAGTTTTTTTTTTTAGTTGGCATTTAAATCTGAATCTCCACCATGTTGATGAATATTTAAATTCTTTGCACACTTGGGCACTGAGCGGTGTGCCTCTTCAATTACCCTACAGTTGAAACATTTCCCCTGAAATATTCAGTAGTCATTTAAGTCAAACCTTCAGCCCACAGAGCATTGGAAAAGTTTGTGATACGCATTTTTAATTTCTGTTCACAGAGCATTCAGCTTGTCTGGTGCCTCTGAATGTCCCCATTAGTATGTGTAACCCTGTTGACCTTTCTGTGTGTGGTTCACCGCCAAGTTAAGCAGAGGTGGGTGAAAAGAAAGAATCATGTTCCGACATAAAATCTTTATCTGCCACATATTAGCCACATGTTTATCCTTCCAAATAGTCTTTCAGATCTAATTCTCTGCTGGCTGGAATAAAAGGGGACAAAGATTAGAAGCTATTTAAAAGGTGTAGTGTTCTTGATCTTATCTTGTGCAGAAGTAAATTAAGGTTTTAGAGGTTTAACGGCTCAGTTGACTAGACAGTGGACCAGCTCCTTTACTCCTTTCTTTTAAATCTCCCTAGTTTTCTTCAGCTGTAACCAGAACCAAGCAAATGTTCTATACAGATCCTTCCAAAAATATCGGAACATAGAAATGACACTAAAACAAGCATACATAGAATATTTGTATTTGCCTATTCAAATGTACATAATGTGCTGTTTTGTCAGAAAAGCAAATGTATTGACATCCCATAGAAAAAAATAAATAAATAAACCGATATAGTGGGGCTTATTTACTTATTTTCCACCATAATTTGCAAATAAATGCTTTAAAAATCCTACAATGTGATTTTCTGGATTTTTTTTTCTTATTTTGTCTCTCATAGTTGAGGTATACCCATGATAAAAATTACAGGCCTCTATCATCTTTTTAAGTGGGAGAACTTGCACGATTGGTGGCTGACTAAATACTTTTTCTACATTCTACAATAATACTGGAGATTTCAAAACTATGAAGTAACACACGTAATTAAGTAACAACAGCAGTTGGTTGTTATTTTAAGACACAATCAGTCACTTCGGTCAATCGGTCAGCTGTTCTGTAATAGTTCTTGCAACAACAGTATTGTCAAGTGCATTTGCAAAACCCATCAAAGCACCATAATGAAACTGGCTATCATGAAGACCTTCCCAGGAAGGCAAGACCAAAACCTACCTCTGCTGCAGAGGAGAAGTTCATTTAGGCTTACCAGCTTCAACAATCACTAATTAACAGCACCTCAGATTACAGCCATTACAAAGGCTTTACAAAGCATAAGCGGCAGATACATCCCAATATCTACCAAAATAACTATTCAAAACTTTTGACTGCTGCTAGTGTATATTTATGGAAATATGTTTTTGGACCACATTTTTATTTTTAAAAACTAATATGCAAGTTTTTTTTTTTTTACTTATTTGTGTTTGAGATCATCTTAAGGTAAACTTAAATGATTCAATTCGTTTAAATTTAATTTGTACAATATAGCGCTATTAACAATAGACGTTCACTAAAAATGTTGGATCGAAATTTGAAAAACTGTTTGTACTTAAAGAGCAAGAGACAAGTCAAGATGTCCTTGAGATGACATGAGGAAGAAAAATGGAAAAAATGAAACCCGTCCTCATTTGGGTGATACTGAATAGCGTGACCATAAATAGATCTTTTTTATAACTGTGTGCTATAAAATCGAAAGTGCAATTGTTTAACAGGAAATGTGTTATTGCTGCTTATCGCCTAGTGCAACACAGACTGTGGATTTGATCAAACGTCAAAATCCCTGACCTGGGTTCTCCAAGAATACGGCAGTGTTTTAGACTGAATCCAAACTCAAGTGTAATTTGCAAAATGCATTTGCATTTTTTTCCCCCTAAATCCAACATTGTTTGACAGGAATGTGCTAAGTGTGGAATGTGGTTAGTATTTTATATTTGGTCATTTTGCTCTCTCATTAAAGGTGCTAAAAGTTCTGAAGGACGCTCCATGTTTGTATTGGCACTAAAATATGGCTACAGAAGGGTGATGACATGTCTCATGACTTGCAGTTTGATTAAAATCAAAAAACGGAATACAAATCTCAACGCTCAGACATCACGGACTGTCGGTGTCTGCAGAAAACAAAGGGAGCTCATCTAATTGATGTAGCTCATGAATGTGTTTGTTGCTATCTTTAAAACTCAGAGGAACAGTCGCATAGACCATGAGTGAGGTCAGTCTAAGTGCAGCAAGCGTCTTTGTTACGTCTTCGGGGAGGCTGCTGATGCTTTCTACCCTAAGTGTACTGGCACCCATGCATTACTATTGAAGCATAGCTAAAGAGAGGCTCAGAACAGATAAACCTGACTACGTAGTAAAGTACAATGGGGTTAATATTGTAACTAAATCTGTTCAACCACTTTCTATTCCACTAAGATATAAACCAATGTGTTCCGACAAAGAGGCTTACCACTGTTGAATATTTTTTTTAGCTGATTTTCCCCAAGAAAGAGATGCGCAGACATCCCGCAGTTTCTGCTTTATCTTGGTCAGCAGTTCAAGCTCTCAAGCTTACGATTGCTGTGTTTATAGCAAATACACACATTTGTTATGCCTTGCGTTTCACAATGAGTGTCAAAAGTGACTCCTTTAATTCATTTTTGATTTATAAGACGATGGCACTGATTTCACACAAACAAACAGCTTTTGCATTAGCATTTGCTGGTGGACTGAAGCATGTTCAGGTCCACTGAGTGAAATAATTCGAGCAGGTCAATGACAACATGGTGATTAAGTGTGTACAGTGTTACCTAATGCAAAATAATATGTCGAGCAACTCCATTCCTTCCTATTAAATCCTGCCTCAGGCTCGGTACGTTTTTCATCCAGTCCTGTTAAATATAATAAGAGCCTGCCTACAGAGTATTGCAGAATTTTTGGCACCCTTTGGGAAAAAAGAAAATGAGCAAAGTAACTGCATAATATAAACATTACACCAAATAATTAACAATTTCCACACAAACAATTAGAAAGTCTATTCAACATTTGCTCTAATAAAATAATTCTTATAAGCTATTATCTAGCAAAATTAGTGAAAACTATCCTAAAAATAGAATTAAATTGTTCTTACTTCTGCACCAGAAAATGAAAAACTGCAGTTAAGAAATTAATAGGTATTCAAAGCAAGAGCTATCCAATCCTAATACGGTGTGTTCATGTTCATGAAGGGTGACAGTTATACATATGTTAGTTGCAATTTCAGTTATATAAATGCCAATGTTGGCGGCACAGTGTCTTAGTGGTTAGCATTGTCGCCTGCACCTCCAGGTTCCGGGTTCGATTCCCGCCTCGGGTCTGTGTGCATGGAGTTTGCATGTTCTCCCCGTGCTTGGTGGGTTTCCTCTGGGTACCCTGGGTTCCTCTTACAGTTTAAAGACATGCAGAATTAGCAAATTGGCAATTCCTAAATTGTGTGTGTGTGTGTGTGAATGTGCGCTCTGTGATGGATTGGCACCCTGTCCAGGGTGTACCCCACCTCGTGCCCTAGGTCTCCTGGGAGAGGCTCCAGGCTTCCTGCGACCCTGTATGCAAGATAAAGCGGTAAAGACGATGAGTGAGTGAGTAATGTTAATGTTTTGCACACAATGATAAGAAATTAGGTAATTTGTTTAAATGTCATATTATTTCATTTTTGTAGGCCTGTTTATAAACTGTCAAGTAAGCATAAAGATTAAATAAATTAATTGAAACAGTTTCAGTGTTTAATATATTCACTCACGAGCCACTTTTATGGGAACATGTGTATACCTGCTCATTCATACAGCTATCCAGTAAGCCACACATGGCAGCACAGTGAATAAAATCATGCATGTATGAGGTCAAGAGCATCAGGTAATATTCAAATTAAATATCAGAATCTGGGAAAATGTGGTCTGAACAACTTGGTGTCAGGGATATTTCACAAAGTGCCGATCTCCTGGGATTTTCACAATCAGCAATCTCCAGAGTTTATACAGAATTGTGCAAAAAATAAAACATAAATCCAGCAAGTGGCATGGCAATTCAGCAACAGGCAGGAGTGGCATGTTGATATGAGAGGTTGCAGGACAATTATCAGACTATGTAACCTGACTTTAAGGTTATGATGACCACTCATGACAACTGTGATGAACAGAAAAGCATCTCAGCAAGGTAAATGGGCTACAACAGCTGAAGACCACTTCCACTTCCATCAACTAAGAACAGACGTCTGAGGCTGCAATGGGCACAAACTCAAAAAAAAAACCTTCTAGTTTAATTTGGAAAGAATAGCCTGGTGTTTTCAGCTGTCCAATTTTGGTGAGTTTGCACACTGTAGCCTCAGGTTCAGGTTATTGACTGATAGGATCGGAATCCGATGTGGTATTTTGCCATTGTTGCTTACTAGATGTTTAAAGTCATTCACACCATTTTGCGTAACTCTAGGGACTGTTGTGTGCAAAAACACGAGGAGATCATCAGTTTCTGAAATATTTATACTAGCTTATCTGGCGCCAAAGACCATGCTATGACCACTGGGACCACTAAAGTTTTTCCCTCCCGTTCTGATGTTTGATGGGAATGTTAACTGATGCTCTCAAGTTGCATCTTTATGGTTTTATGTGCTGCATTGCTGCCAAATGACTGACTGATTCAATAATTGCATGAATGAGCAGGAGCATGGATATTCCAAGAAAAATGACTGTGTGTCTATCAGATTTTGGATAGTTTCTAAGAGCACAGACTGGGCTTATTATAAATGTGTGCATGACTTACTATCATCCACAGTCGGTGGTGTACTGAGTGGCTGAATGAATTATTTGGTCTAGGAGGAGCACTGGAGACTTATGAACTCTTAGTAATTAATTGAACGCTTGGCAGAGTGCACTTGGTATGTGGGTGTGAAGAAACCATTATCACCTTCTCTTTGAAAGGAAGTTAAATGTAGTGTTTACTTGCCTTTGGGTGTTTTATTAATAAAGATCAATGATTGCACTGTACTGTATGTGTGACAATGTGCTGTACTGAAGCTACTTGTACTCGATTTCTATTTCTATTACCACAGAACATCGGCCTTCGAATAAATGTCCTTAAAACGAAAGAATTTCCCTTTTTATATCATTGCATATCACAAGGTATGATGACATGATGTTTGAAATGATGAACTATAATCCTGTGAATAACATTAGCCATAACATAAAAAAAATTAAAAGCACCTAGGTTTTGGGTTTCACTTGCCACGGTGCATGGCTTCGGCCCTATAGGGGTGTCTTGTGGGGTTTTGAGCCTTTGGGACCTGTGGTTTGTGAGGTAAGTGGGGCCTTACGGCCTTTCAGGATCTGGGGAGTTTGGAGACTGCGTTGACAGCCTATTTGCTGTGGTGCACTGGATGTTTTGGAGCCTTTCTATCATGGCCAGCATTGCCTTTTTTCTGCAATTTGTGCTGCATTGGATTTTTGTGGGATTGGACCAGACAGGCTATCTTTTGGTTCAACTTTCTTTGATAAAAATCAGATTGATGCAATGTTTGGTATGATTATTTATAAGGACTATATTCATGTAGCTTGATATTAAATTGGTTTTGTATTTGTTTGTTGGTATAAATAATCTGTTTTGCGATCAACCAAATCTCCTTAAGGAGCTTTTCACTGCTAGTGGAGTATTTAGTGCCATACAGGTATCTCTCTCAGGATCTGATCAGGATCAGCAGATATTATCGCTAAACAGGATCAGCAAGCTTTGACCTTTAGCTGAATGTTAAAGACCTGCATGTACAAG
The DNA here is from genome assembly GCA_028565275.1 of Leiocassis micropogon. Classification (NCBI taxonomy): domain Eukaryota; kingdom Metazoa; phylum Chordata; class Actinopteri; order Siluriformes; family Bagridae; genus Leiocassis; species Leiocassis micropogon. The sequence continues at coordinate 16,859,920 of JAOVVA010000002.1, read as the reverse complement.
TGTGCTTTCTGACTGATGATTACATGAGTGCTTGCAAACCATCAGTGTTTATTTAGTTTAGGCCTATGTAATTAGGAAGTTAGCAAATTTACAGTATGCATGGAAACAGATCATTTAGTAAATGATCAGGTTTCAAATGTTTAGCATCGTCAACTATTAACTGTACGGTAAATTGGTGATAAATGTTGTGTGTGCATAGCTTTATTTACAATTGTAAAGGAACATAGCAAATAATTTACTCCTACCACACAATAGTGTGCTGCCTTCCAATGTGTGAATAATTTATAGCACACCACCTGAAGGAATACCATGTATATAGCACGGGGGCCTTTCCCAGGGGACTCAGGGGCCCAAGGCAGGGGTAAAAGCATGCACACACCCACTTACACTCTAGGGGGGAATCAAACCCTTGACCCTGGATTTGCGTGGACATGGTGCTAACCACTTCACCACTGTGTCCTCTACACACTTAGATGTACACATATACATACAGTAAACATATGTCTGGCCACTCGAAGGTTTCATTTAATCCCACAATGTGTTGGCCACTTAATGTGTGAAATGATTCTTCATTTTTCCAGAAACACTCTTTTACAATGTCCATCCTGTGCCATCAGGAAAGAAAAACTCCACATTGGTTTTCTTCTCATCACACAGCAGTTTAGTCCCAATTCTGTGAGTTCATCACATTGTGTCTATGAAAATGCCCTTATTTTACTTATAGCTTATTTTCACAATATATCTAGGGTTTTGCAACTTCACCAAGTAGCGGCATGGTGGCTTATTGGTTAGAACTGTTGCCTTGCACCTCCAAGGTCCAGGTTCAAATCCCATCCAGGTTCAATTTCCGCCTTTGTGTGCATGGAGTGTGCATGTTCTGCCCATGCTTGGTGGGTTTCCTCCGGGTACTTTGGTTTCCTCCCATAGTCCAAAGACATGCAGAATGGGCTAATTGGCTTCCAGGTTTTGAAAATGTATTTAAGGGTTCTTAACCCATTTCCAGCAATTTAAATCTTCTTAGTTTTTTCCTGTGCTTTTTCGTGTGTGTGTATGTGCGCATGTGTGTGTATGTGCGTGTGTCTATGTGTATGTGCGTGTGTGTGTGTGTGTGTGTGTGTGTGTATGCATGTTTGTGTGTGCGTGTGTGTGTGCGCGCGTGTGTGTGTGTGTGTTTGCAAAAGTCTTGGGCACATACAAAAAAAATGCCATAAGCAAAGATGCCTTTGAAAAATTTCTACATAAAAGAAATTTTTATAAAAAGCATTAAAGAGTAATAAAACAAACAACTGAAAACTGCTTGGAAGTTATCAGGGGGGTAAGTTATAGAGCTGTGCAGTTCCATAAGAAAAACATCTGTTAGCTTTTACTGAGCATGCTGGAGAATATGCCAGAGTTCTTTTTTTAACTTACTCCTTTCTATTTTCATGCAAAACTAAGGAGACTACTTTTTAACAGGTCTATTATGTAATATGCTTTTTAACAGGCATGCAAACATTCTTCTGCAAAAAAAAAAGCAAAATGTAACTAAGGCATGTTTCTATTTATTTTGCTTGTTTTGCGCTCACCTTTTTTAAGAGTGAATTTTTATGCTGTCATTCATTAAGCAAAAGCCAAATTCTTCTAGTCATGCCCAGGAGGAAAACTGGAGAATACATAAATGGAATGAGAGGAAAAATGTTGACCTTCAGAAATCACGCAATGGCTATAAAAATAGCTACATGCCTGAAAAACCTCATATTCATGCTTAAGATGTTTGAAACAGAGCTCTAATAAGCATGTCTGAAAGAGGACACGAGTGTGAGGAGGATGGAGAGATAGAAATAGAAAAGCAGAAATGTATTCAAAGATCACAGTTGGAAATTTGCAGAAGATGGCAGTATTTTGGGGTTACCAAGTCTGCCAGCTCTATGCCAACAAAATGTTTCGAAGGCATGCAGAAAGAAAACCATTTTCCCCACAAACCTATGTGTCCTGTAGTGTCACTAGATGCAATGGAACCAGATGCTGTGGACAACAAATAAAACTTTTTGGCAACATGCACTAAAAGGTGGGTTTGGCGTAAAAGGAGGATGGTTACACAAAGAAGAGCCGAAACCATGCAGTTAAGTATGATCGAGGAGCTGTGATGTTGTGGGTGTGTTTTTCTTCTAAAGGCCCAGGGCAGCTTGTTAATTGACACAGCATAATGGAAGTCAATGAAGTACTAGGAGATTAAATTAAATCTGACTGTCTCTGCCAAAAAGTTGTAGCAGAGTATTCCAGCAAGGTAAATGATCCAAAGCATGCATACAAATCCCCACACACAACCACACACACACACACACACACACACACACACACACAAAGTTAAATGTGCACAGAATCAAGCTTTTGAATCTTCGTCCATCCTAATGTCCTGATCTTCATCCCATTGAAAACCTGAGGTAGGCAGGACAGGAAAGTGCACAAAAACTTTGGGCCCTGGAGAATGTTGATAGATTCTGGATTGAGTTTTGTAAAAAAAAAACAACAAAAAAAAACTTATCAGCAACTTTACTGGGAACACCATGCATAGTAAAGACCTCCTTAGGATATTTTAGTTTTTATGTTTTTATACCATTCTGTGTTAACTCCAGGAGATTAACAGTTTCTGAAACGGCACCAACACCCATCCTTTCTGTATTGCACTGCAGCCACGTAATTAACTAACTGGATCATTGCATGGAAACACACACACACACACACACACACACATATTTATGTATGTATATATATATATATGTGTGTGTGTGTGTGTGTGTATGTGTGTGTGTGTCCATGCAATGATCCAGTTAGTTAATTACGTGGCTGCAGTGCAATGCAGAAAGGATGGCTGTTCCTTAGTTAGATTTCTTTAATATTCAGTTAGATTTCTTTAATATTCAGTATGAGACCAAGCTAATTACCAACTAAGACATTTTTCAGTGTGGGTGCCTGTACTACTGGAGACAATTGTTCTTATTGCACTTTGTTAGAAACTCGCTGAATATAGCTGCACTTAAGACATTCCCTCCTGTTCCCGATTCGCTTCTGCTTTATTAAGCATGGTTCGATCAGCCATGTGTGTTTATAATGAAAAAGCTATGTCGAAATGTTGAATAATTACCGCACAGCTTCAATTTAGCATAAGCTTTACAGTTTACTGCTGGGCTTGTAATGTTTTTTTTCCCCTCTGAACATGCACTACAGTTTTTGCACAAAATGAAGGGCTTTTTCAACATATGCAGTTGTGTGCGCAGATTGCGACCTGTTTCTTCCTTCACTCTCTCTAATTTTAGCTTTAGACGTTTTCATTCATATTGAAATGAATCCAAACCTGACTGCAACTTCAGAGTGCTGCTGTTAGCTGTCATCACATACCATCTTGACTATAGCAAGAATAAAGCTGTGTAGACCTGTTGAGCAAGACTGTACTCAGCGATTTAAATGTGCATCTATTTATTTTTAGACGTATTGTACATCACTTTACAAATCAAAACCTTGATATGTCTGTTTACATGATGCACAAATCACATTTCATTAGATTTCCTATTATTTTAAAATGAACACCCTAAAGATATGTACTAACTTGTACTATACACATATTTTTTTTCAACTAGAGCGTGTGAGACCTATCATTTCTGATCCTATCTTTACTTTTAAAATGTCATGAAGATTTGCTGAGGACAAATATTAATTGTGGGATTGCTATAATCTGTTTCTCAGATTTTTCTGTTTCGGAAATTTCTGTTTTGTTGCTTTTATTAATGGCTTATATGTGTGTTCATGTGTGTTATGTGATAATGTATTTTATTTTTTTTTTTTTTTGCTCCATCCCCAAAAGAAAAGCAGCAGTGTATCTGACATTGCATTGGACAGATTTTAGAGGGCTCAGGCAATTAGGCTTGCTCCATGGTGCCTGTGTTGGGAGAAAGCCTTGTTATCTGGATGCTGTTGATTGCACTACACTGCTGCTGATTGTCCGTCATGTGAGCTTTACTTGGCCCTCACGCTGCTGGCCTTATTCAAGCAAACTCAGCTGCTCACTGTTCAGCTGCATTTTATCCTCTTTCAATGACTGACCATAATCCTTTCCACCAAACAACATTCAAAGGCAAGGATAGAAAGATGTTATCTTTGTGAAATTGCCCCTTAAAAGATATTAAACAAAACCTGTGTGTGTGTTGTGGATGTGTTTTGTACAATAAAAAGGTTCTGGAGGTAATATACCGTAACATTGTAGATCTATAATGAAAACGTATGACAGTAAATTGTCTATATTGGTTTTGAAAAGAATGAGGTTTCATGCCCTAGTGACATCACATTCGGGTATAAGCCTGCACTTGTATAGCTCGTCCTAATGGGATTTATTCCTTTTATAACACAATAATTTGCCAACAAATGCATAATTATGCGTCAGCCACTAGGCGTTTATGGGTTGTCCATAAGTCAGTCCAAGATTTTTGTTCGTAAAACATCTCAAGGATATATCAAGAGTTTGATTGTTTGCAGGATTTGTATGTAATTATAACTAGTTGATAAATAACTAGCTGAATATTTTTTGGAATTAATCCAAACAGGGTTACGGTCCTAGCAAGGTCAATTGCCTGAATTGTTTTTTTCTTTAATAACGTCCTTCCTGGTGCCCTGTTTTGGATTGGCAACCCATCCAGGGTGTACTCTGCCTTCTGCCTTGAGTCCCCATAGGCAACAGGCCTTCCATGACTCTGTTCAGGATAAGTGGTATAGAGATTGAGTGAGTGAGAGAACTTCCCCTGTCATGCAGAGATATTACTTAACAAAAAAATCATATCTAAAAACTATATGTGTGTGTGTGTCTCTGTATGTAGTTTTTGTCCCTTTCATTGTCAGTTGTAAATGATGATTTCATTTATTACGGGAAAAAAAGTTGTCCAAACCTACCTGACATTATGTGAATAAGTAATTGCACCCCCCTCCACCAGTTGCACCAAACCTTTCTGATACCTGGCAATAAGCCTTTCACGTCACTGTAGAAGAATTTTGGCTCACTCTTCCTTGCAGAAGTGTTTTAATTCAGCCACATTGGAGGGTTTTCAAGTATGAACAGCCTTTTTAAGGATCTCAATCGCATTTAAGTCTGGACTTTGACTAGGCCACTGCAAAAACTAAATATATATATATTTTTTTTTAGCCATTCAGAGGTGGACTTGCTGGTGTGTTTTGGATCATTGTCCTGCTGCATAACCCAATAATGCAGAATTCATGTTTTCATCAATTTATGGCAGCCCCAGACCATCACACTACCACCACCATGTTTGACTGTTGGTATGTTGTTGTTGTTGTGCTCTTGAAGTAGTTATGGTAGGATGGCCGCTCCTGGGAAGGTTCAGCACTTTTCCAAGTTTTTTCCATGTCTGGATAATGGCTCACATCGTGGTTTGCTGGAGTCCTAAAGTCTTGGAAATTTATTGATAACCTTTTCCAATCTGCAGTTCATTCATGAACAAATGGCAAATACATTTTCACATAGGGCTTGGTTTTATTAAAAAAAAATGCATTTTGTATTTACTGGGGTTATCTTTGTGTAATATATATAACTCAGATTTAAAAAATTGGCAAGGATGAAGTGGATAAATCTTTTCCTCCTGCACTATATATATTTAGGCATACAAATTGTTTGATGTATTGGCAGTGGAGAAATCAGTAATACTGCAGGTGTATTTATTATAATTGAATGCCATGCTTTAATGTTTGGAACAGCCATTCCTCTCCTCAGCCCATACGTTAAATCTCTTACGCCGCAGACTCTCTGAAAAACCTTTTTTTTTTTTTTTTTAAGCAGCGTCTGTTAATTTATGGTTGTTTTTAGAAATAAAAAAAAAAAACGATGTACCTTACCCCTAAATCCCTCCCAAATTATAAAATATAAGCACCTTTTATCCATAAGTGTTGCTTCTTCCAGTCTAAAATGTTGACAGTGACAGACGCAACACCTCTCAGTTATTTCTGTAAGAGGAAAAAACTGTCAGGCTTTAACAAACAATTCAGACATGCTGTGTTGTTAATTAAAGAAAAAAGAAAGGAATTCAAAAAATTGACATCAAGTAAACAAACATTGTTTTGGGCCGAAAATGTTTAATTGTGTTTGTTCTATTTTACTCCTCTACTGCCCTCTGATGCCTTTTACCTTCATTTGCTTTCAGTGATTTAAATATTTTGTTTCAAATTCTGTAGATTTTTGGAAAATCCCCAGTGGATTAGACATGTTTTATTAGAGAGTCCCGTCATGTCAGCTCAGAGTGGTAAAACGTTTTCGAATAAAGAGGCCATGCTGTCCTTGATTACTTTTTACTCAATATTTTGACTTTTCTTGGTTTAGTCTTAAAGATGTTCAGACAATATATTTCAAATGCATTTATTTATACTGCATGTTGATTGATTTTGCTAATATTAATATGTCTTGTAAACTTGGGTTGTAAAAAAGGATCTGAATTGTAAAAAAAAAACAAAAAACACTGAATTGAATTGGTACTTACAAAATTAATCAAAAGCTATATTTGCAGTTCGACTCACTTTATCCCTTGTTTTGGAAAAAATATGCCTATGTGCACCACAGATAAAAAAAAAATTGGCACAATGATGAAGTGGATAAATGTATTACTCCTACACTCGCTCCTTATTGCGAAGCCATCACTGCGCTTTTATTATTACACTGCTGCTTGATAGACATAAATATATCTGACCTTTTTGTAGCCCTTTATTCTGTCTTTAAAAGCTGAGCACAATGCAGTTTCTCCATTTGCAGCACAAAAGGGGCTGGAGTAAAGATTCAGACTCCCATTTGTCTGGCTCCCAGATAAAAGCTTGGTGGTTTGAGGAAAAAAAAATATATTTTTTTCCCCTCAGTCTTTTCAGAAGCACAACACTGGTCAGATCTGATATGACCCCTTCTGCCATATGACTGTAAAAGGTTTCAGACAGTCAGTGAATTGTCATGTAATAGTCAGTCAAGGTGACTGCACTGACTAAAATAGAACTTTTGAACGAGTGGTAAAGCATCTTCAAGGTTGTGCATGTTGTGGCATGGGAAAACCTTTCACACTGACACATTTTTGACTTTTCTATATATAATTCTAAAAACTGTAGCTTTTACTAACATGCAATATGTCTCCCTTTTCCCCCTGTTAGTAATGTTACAGCCTTTTAAAGTCCAGTTTCTTGTGTGAAATACAGTATGATCTCACATTGATTATCAGCATCATCCGCATCAGTCTCTGTCTGTTCCCTTAAGGTAAAAGTCATTCACAGCATTAAATACAAGCTACATCTCGATCTTCTCACTTGACTGATTTCTGTTCACCCTATCATTGTTGGAGAAATAATCAGCGGATTATTTCCGACAGTTCTTTTCTGCTGGCTGTACATCTCATTATTAATGTCTCTTTGTTAGGCCATTGAATTATTTAAAACCTCGTCCACTATCATCCATCGAGTGTCTATGAGCTCTTTTCTGTTTTGCTGATGATGTGACTTTGTAGGACATTTTGAACCTTGCTATCTAAACTGATCCGAAAGGAATCGATTAGTCCTATGTTTGTTTAGTTGTGCTACAGTATGTACGTAACTATCTGATAACTTTTAACACTATAAGTCTTCTTTCACTTGGATTTTAATACACCATTTTGTTTCCAGGTGCTCGCCAGCTCCTGAGCAGAAGCGGCTCCTTCGGTTGTGTCTTTCCGTGTGGGATGTCGCGCCACAGCCATCGTTTTGAACGGGACTTGCGGCCCGTGTGGGAGCGCAGAGAACGCAGTGGCATCAATAGTAGCTGCATCACAGCTAATGGCTGTGGCTCTTCCACCATCTCTGCCACCTCCATGAACAACAGCTCCAACAACCGCCCAGGCCTACTGCCGCTGCCGGTCATGCCCTCTCTGCTGCCCACGCCAGCCACTGGAGCAATCACCACCTGCAGCACAGAGCTATCTGGCAAGCGTTTAGCCTCCACTTGCAGTTCCTCCACTACCAAGGTAAAACTCATTCCACCAACACATTAAAGCCCAATAGTCTCACTAACAGTCTTTTCTGCTTCACATAGGTTTTAGTGATAGCTTGGGTAGTGTAATATCGGGGATATTTTCAGTAATTCCCGAAATAAGGAGCTGTAAATGCTTGCACTGTAGTTTCAGGCATGATTCAGACCATCATGTTTCATTTCAGCCAGTTTTCTCTATAGTTAGCCTTTTTTTTTCTTTTATTATGTATTATCTCTGCCTTAAAAGTGGTGCAGATTTCAGAAAAAAATACCCACATGCTGTCTGTGTTTTTTGTACTTACCAGAGAGAGGAAAAAAAGATTAAAGCTGTAGCTGATCTTAGGGTCAATTTCTGTCATCCATCATGAAAGGCCTGGAGCCACCACCTTTCCCCAACATATCCCCCATATGATATTTCTCTCCTCATATCTCTAGCATCCATCTCTGATAATGGACGGGAAGGATGATTATTGATCCGTGTCAAGAAACTTCTCCACATTCTTTCAAATAGTGAGAGAAAGATTTGTGGAGATACACCCAATCGCAGCTCCCAGGCCGTTAGATTAAGGACAGTGTGGGCTCTAATGTAATATATTCCTGCATTTTGCATATTGTGTGTTTCCCCAAGGGTAATATATATTGCGGATTTTAGTACATCCGAATCCACCGATGAAGCAATAGATAAGAAACGCTGGCAGTTTTACCGAAGATATAAATGACACTGTTGTATTTGTTTGTTGTCTGTGGCCACTTTAGCCGCTTTATTGTTGAGGTTTATGTAACATAATGTGGTTGCATTTTATGCATACATTTGCATTGATCAGTGATAATACCCAGTCACTGTACGACTTTTATTTGTTTTTCTGCTCAAATGCAGGTTAAACCTGCCACTCGGATTGCAGAAATGCTATTCAATTATCAGTCACACATGACCTTAAAGCTCAGTCATAATGATGTTTTCAGTTAGAAGCAGTGATTTGATTAAGGAAGAGTGAAGAATTTTGCTTTTCTAAAAAAGATCATAAGCTTAAGATTAAAATGTTCCAGTTTGTCTCCAGTTATCCTACCTGAGCTTTTCTTATACTTTTCTGTTTATAACTTGTATGAATGTAATACATTATTTTCCATTTGCTTAAGGCTGTATTTTTAATAGGAAATGTTATTTGTATGTCAGAATCAGAATAAGAAAGAACAAAAACAAATGACAAGACAAAAAAGAGAGAGGTGGAGTAACCAAAAGGTGTACTAAAGTTAATGTGTTGTTACTTTAACAGGGAACTCACTGAAATACTTCAAAATTGCAACATTTCAAGACTTTTTCCAAGCCTTTTTTTTTTAGGTTTGTGATTATTAATTAATTAAATTTTTTTTTAAAATAATTTTTTGGGTTTTTTCCAATTTTCTCCCCAATATTAGTCGTAGCCAATTCCTCCCCGTCACTAGGGGGCTCCCACAT
>JAOVVA010000002.1:16826673-16841069 GCA_028565275.1 Leiocassis micropogon | reverse complement strand
TGTAGAAAATAAATCACTAAACAAAAACAAAGAAATTTGCAAGTGACCCCAAACTTTTGAACGGTAGTGTATATATTTCATATAAGGAAGAAACCAGACTCTCGGGCCACCCTGTATATATATATATTAAAAAAAAGTATGATTTAAAAATATATATCTTTTGGCAGCTATCAGATGTGTTAATTATCTGTGTTTGGCTCATATTTGTAAAATGTTTCCAGGTTATTTAATGTTAATAATCAGGATAATGTAGACATTTTAACTGTGTATTTTATTCGCATGGAAAAATAGCTGAGAGTAAAGAACACTTAATTATGTTGAGAAAGTTCAAGACCTGCATCTGAGCTGGATCATTAAAACAGTGACAGAAATCATAAGGTTAACAGTTCGGAAGGAGCTGTACTCTTAATGGTTACTGAGAGAATGGTTGTGCGTAAAGCCCCATAAGGAATCTCCCTTAAAAAAAACTAATCACTAAAAACTGGATACATTTAGGATGAAATGAGGAGTTTCTATTATTTCCTTAGTTTTTGAAAGAGCCGCACATTTCGTTGTGTTTGGACACAATTTGGACACAAAACCTCAGTTGACTGACAATGAGAGAATTGTAATTTATACAGTTTTTTTATTCAAACAAATTTGATGTGCTTTGATTTGTTCAGGCTTTGTATTGAGCTTCACTGCCTGTGTTTCATTTTTTTCATTTTTAGATAAATACAGGTGCTCTTACAATTTTAGTAGATATAAATTTGTCCATAAGGAGTTATCCTTTTTAATCAGTCTTGTATAAAGAATTGTCGATATCATGGATCTATTCATTCTCACCTAGAGAAATTAAAGTTAAACAGGAAATGTCAAGCCTTGTGTACTGTAATATTTATTTTCATAATACTTTTACTATATTGTTAGGGATTTGATATTTTTATTTATAAATACTAAAAATATTTGTATTGGTTATTATTATTTTTTTTTTTAACACAGTATTATAATGTTTCTGCTGAATTTAAACTGACCTATAGCTTTTGTCCCCAGCCTCTAAAATGTAAAATGCGATAGTGAAAATAGGTATTACAGTTTATATTATAGGTTTTACAGTTTTAATTTTGATCTGTGACAAAAAATAAAAAATAAAAAAGCAGTATATTGTTAGAGAAAAAGAAAAACATTGCTGCTTTCCACAAATACTGTATGTAACATGATTTAACATCATATGATTTTGCGCAGTGATAAACAGACTTGGTGCAAATGAAACATTCTTGTCCCTTGATTTGAATAATGTTCCCTAAATTAATTGGATTAGCAATAAACTTGTACTTTAGTTATAATCCAATTACTAGCAGTTTCGATCTTTTGAATTTTTTTTATATGTTGTGTTTTGTTTTTTTCCCCCCTCTATTTGTGTGGTCTCACTAATTACTGTTTGCTTTTTCTACTATTTCACTTCTTTTTATAATCAGCCTGAATGGTGAATTATGAAGGGAAACACTTTCCCTAATGGTGCAATAGCAGATCATGAATTGTCTTTATTGAAACAGCTATTTGTGACACTGTAAAGTATTTCAGTAGGCATTTAAGGTTATTAAACTATACAGCCTACTCACTGAATATAGTCATGCTTAGAATTTGAAGGTTCAGTGATTGCACTGCTCCTCTTTACAAGCCTGTAATATTAATAGTAATCCAGAAGGTGTATTAAAAAATAATAATAAATCAGTTTCTGTTGACTTGTGTGCAGACAGTTAAGTGCTGTACATCACAAGAGAAATGTGTCCTGTCACTTCTATAGTGGAGTATACATTTAGTCAATCTGCAGGTAATATTCAAGTATCAACTCTCATGAAGTAATTTGTGCTATTTTTCAGTTGCATTGAAATGAGACAATTTTTCTAAATAACTGTGAAATAGCTTTTTCCCATATTGGATCTCCACTTTGATTTAGAGGCAGTGTGAGGTGAAGATAATTAGTAAAATGTTTTCTATATAGATCTCCCTTCCTTTTGCCAAGTCAAATTGCTGGCAGCCGACCTTGCTTTTTTTTTCTACATTATTGATGGCACTAAACTAGAACAGCAGCATAATTAAACGAGCAGAGGAGAAGGAATATTAACAAAGCACAATGATCTACCAGTGTCTGACACACCGTGTGTAATTGCGGATTGTTGATGATAATTAAAGCTTGGGGTGTTCTGTTTAGCATGTTTACTTTTTTTTTTTTTTTTTTGAAGCAGGTCTCAGCACATGCAGCAGTAGAAAACCAAACAGCAGGACCTGTTCTGGCTCCCAGTGTCAGATGGGGACAGACGCCTATTAACCAGTCTACTCCCTGGGACACAGATGAACCCCCTAGCAAACAACTGAGGGAGAAAGATAATGCAGGTAAAGAATAGCACTGGATTTGGGATCTTTTGTCTTTGGATGTTCTGAAAATAACTTCAGCAGTGTTTTCCTTATCAGTTTGATGTTTTGTTCATTTTAAATGGATATCCAAACAAAGAATATGAGTTAATATGTTAACTTCCACCCCTTAGGTCATCTGTGGCCCCCGGCAGTGCCCACAGTGAGCCAGGCGAGCCTTCTTTCCCACACGTACAGCCTTCCCCAACCACCGACTTATAGCCAGGGAGTCAATGTCCAGGCACCTATCATAGGTGCCACTCCTGCCCTTCAAACTGCCGTGCCCCCACCTCATCCACTCCTGCCCTCACACTATCAGCTGACCCAACCACCCTCACAGCCACTGACCGGCATGATGCTCAATGTGCACAACCAGACCCTGGGGCTCACTGGCCTGCCCCCAATTGCCATGTCCCCTATGCCTGGAGTATGCCAGGTCACTCAGACTGGCCAAACGGTTCTGGGCAATGGCCATCTCACCCATCCCATGGTGCAGCCATCTACCACATTAACCAGCAGTGTCCCAGTGTTAAACGGACAAACATCTGTACATCCTCCTCCTACCAATGGATGCACCGCTCAAGAGACTGCCAATGGGCTGCAAATGCTCCGCACAGTCGGCATGGGGAAGTATGAGTTCACAGACCCTTGGCATCCCAAAGGTAAAATTGTCCTTGAGTTCAAATTTTAAATTGAAATTTAAGCTGTTTTGTGTTTTGTTTGTTTTTTTTCTTTCTTTCTTTTCTCTTTTTGAGTGTGTAGGCTGATTTTGTTGAAGCAATAACCAGGGGAAAACATGCTTTCTCAGTCCAAGGAGCTGATGATCTTGCAGACATTTATTACTTTCTTGACTATCGCCCTCAATAAATGCTCTCATTCGTCTCCCTCTCCAAGTGGATAAACTCACTCTGCTTTGCTATCCTTTTCCACTTGGTTTTCTTTTTTCCTTCCTGCAAATTCTATTATGATAACTTTATGAAGTCTTAGGGTTAGCGTCTGCAATATTCTGCAGTATGCTCAGCAAACAAGTGCCTTGATGATTAATGTGACTGACATAGTATTAAAGGTGGAGGCCGATGAGTAATGTATTTCTTTTTACCTTTGGTATCTTTTCCGTGGTACAGTATATTCACTATAAAGTCCCCAGATTATAACAGTCAACTCTGAGTATATGTTCATAGATATAGCCCAGTTTATACCATAATAATTGGTATTTACTGTTGCAGCAGTTCGTGATGTTGCTTAAACTGGAGCCCTTGCTTTATCCTTCTGTTTTCCATCTTAGGATCATTAAATAATACATTTGCTCCCTAGCTTACATTAAACAAATGGGAGGCAGTTGGTCACGTAATCAGTATGGGAAGTTGCATGGTGGCACTAGTATGCGCTTTTGGCCGTCGGTGGAATCTGGATATTCTGCTGAGCTAAAGGCAAAAAGTCTGTTCCACTGCCTCTTCTTTAAATTGCATGTCATGTTGCATCACTAGTAATATTAATCTTCTATAGAGGGAGTGTTGTGAAGACAGTGAGTAGCTTTGCACGCTACTTATCAGCTTGTCACTAAGAATGGAAGGTCCGTTCAATAGATCATCATTGCTGTCTTTAAGATCCCTAAAGTTTATTCATGAGCTTCCCAAGGTTTCTGTGTCAGATAAAAAAAATAAAAATAAAAATAAAAAAAAACACTTTAAAGCCACGCAGGCCCATACAGCCACAATGGCACAAAAATATAAAATTACAGCACAGTCTTCAACATTAACAGTGATACAATTCAAATGCTAACCTCATGAGTGAAAAACACAGAATGAACAACCAATTTGCCCTTTTGACATAGTCAATTCTGTTCTCTGTGATTAAAGCAAAGCGAGTGGATAGCTCATTAATTTGGACGATTGGACAAATCAATTGCAGCTCTCATTAATGACATGCAATCCCTTGTTCATAATAATGTCGTCGTACCTCTTACAATTTCAGTGTACAATGAAATATCAAAGGCATATTATAGCATCCAAAGCAGCAGCTCACTCCAAACATGCCACAGCCCTGAGGATTCAGCTCTCTGCTCCGCTCTCCTCAAAGAACAAGAGCCATCAGTCAGCCGGTGACCTGCTCTCCACTGCTGGAGCACTGATTAAAAGCCCTGCCAGTCAGAGAACTCCGAGATTTCAGGAGATTAGCAGCTTAGAAAATACATTTATCAACATTGTTTATATAACGTTTTTTTTATTTTTTTATTAAAGGGCTCTTTTTGTGTGAGGGGGGAAAAAGCAATAAAGAAGCCTGCAATAAATGTCATTGTTGTGTATTCTCAATTTTTTTTTTTTTTTACTCGCAGCTCAAGTCAGAGTTAATGGATCTGCATCTGGAAAGACTGATAATCACATGCTGTGATAATGTAACCAAACAGATGAATCAAAATTTGTATAAAATTTGTCAAATTTAAAAATAGTCAGTCTGAATAAAGCTGTCTAATACTTTTGCTAGGCAAATCTGATTTCATCACACAGTGAATGTCAGACTTAGATCAAGCTGCTGGATAGCTACATGAGGTAGCAAAGCAGACATAAACCTAATCGATTTTGATTATGATCAGAAAACTAGCTGTCGAGATGTCCAATGCTCCTGTACCGCAGTCAGAACTAAATCTTTAAATGCATTTTTCTCACTTTTCCCTGACCAGATGTTATTTTAGCACATGGTAGTGTGTGTGTGTGTATCAGGTGCAGCAGCGGCATCGATTTTAAACTCCTGGATACTCAAGTACCACAAACAACACAGTCATGCTTTTAAAGTAAATGTTTATCATGACCTTTAGATATTGTCAAATTACGCCATATTTACAGTGAATAAAGTGTCTTAACACTCCCGCTACAATGACAGGTCTGTGTGCAATTAAATAATAATAATAATAATAATAATAATAATAATAATGTAAGATGAATTGTGTTAGATCCTTTCCTACATCAAATGTACAAATTACAAAGGAAATAAATACAGTGAAAAACAATAAGAAAGTATTTTTATGGAAAAAAGAGAAATAAAAAAAATTACAATAACCTAGTTGCATATTTGTTCACACCCCTAAGCTAATACTTTGTTGAAGTTTTTATTTTATTACACCCCTCGGTCTGTTTGGGTAACTGTCTATCAGCATGCTACTGTACATACTGACTTGTCTATATTTTCCCACTCTTTCGTACAGAAACCTTTTTAAAATCATCAAATTGGTGACACAAATCTCCTGTGCACCACCCACAAGTTGGACTCAGGTCTGAGCTTTGGATAGGCCACGCAGAAACAGAGATCTTACTGTAGATGAAAGGATGTATGCTTTAGGTCACTGTCATGCTAAAATTTAGTAGTGAACTGTGCCATCCCGTCTGGGGCCTTCAGTCAGCTCTACAACAGTGAGCTCCTCAAAAAAAAAAAACAAATAAAAATCATGCAACTGAACTGCTTTTGTGCTTTGACCAATGAACATCTGGCTGTTTTTTTAGGTTTTGCAACATATTTAGGCTCTGTTATTCACAATCAAGCATTATATTAATAGGTATGAGGTTACTGGAGTGCATTGGAACAATACTCCTTCATGTACTGTGTACTCTGGCTAAAATTCATATGAAGTGCTAAAAGTAAGTGCTTGAGATAGCTTTACGGCTCTGATTCCAAAAAATATATGAACCAAAGGCGGCACCGTGACTTAGTGGTTAGAACTGTAGTTTCACACATCCATGGCCCTGGTTCGATTCCTGGGATCCTCCTGGGATGGGCACCAGGCCCCCCTCCACCCTGTAGACGGGATAAAGCGGTATAGACGATGAATGAGTGATATGACCAAAAACATAAAAGAAAAATCATGCATTCCGAGGACACTGGCACTGTTTACTTGAACACTAAGTCCATCATTCTTTCCTTCTGAATAAGGAGGGCAATGACCTGATAATGCTTGTAGATTCTTGGCTTTAATAAATCCAATCCAAGTTTATTTTTGACAGATATCTTTACTGAAGGCCTTGAAGGCAATTTGTTTATCTTTAACTTATTAGCAGACACCTGAGTATTTTACACTAAAATTCATTCCACTTGTAGCTATTCACGATTCTCACCACCTTGCTAAAATCCCCGGTTCTGGGTGAAGATAAGCAGACCTAAATCATAATGCTGTCACCACCATGCTTTACCTTAGGTGTGGAATTACTTTTTTGTGCCAAGCATACCATATACAATTATTATACATTTTTAATTGTTTTATTCAGACCATAGCATATTTTGCCAAATTGTTTGGGGTGATTTATTTGGCCTTTTTTTTTAAATTGGACTTTTAAAGGGTTTTTGTCTAGCCACCCTGCCCTGTAACGCCAGACTTGAAAAATGCGGGAGGTCGCTCTCACATGCGGAGCGTAATCAGTATTTGTCAGGCATTCCTGCAGCTCTTTTAATCTTGCCATAGGTCCCTTGGCAGCCTCCGTGGTAAGATTTTGTCTTGTACTTTTGTCCTTTTTTTAGGGATATCCTTTTATTGGTACTGTCATTGTGGTGCCCCATTTGCTTCACTTGCTAATAATGGCCTTTACAGTATTCTTTGGTACATCTAATCTTTTGGAAATTCTTTGTACCTCTCTCCTGATTGATATCTTTTGACACTTGAGATACCATACATGCTTAGTAAGCTCTTAGCAGCCCATGGCTTCAGATGTCAGATAAAACCAAGCTGATAAAACAAGCATCAGAAACAGTTGATCATTATTTGGAGTTTATCACAATCACTACA
The DNA here is from genome assembly GCA_028565275.1 of Leiocassis micropogon. Lineage (NCBI taxonomy): Eukaryota > Metazoa > Chordata > Actinopteri > Siluriformes > Bagridae > Leiocassis > Leiocassis micropogon. Next base: position 16,833,904 of record JAOVVA010000002.1, on the reverse strand, counting down.
GTGATAAAATATGTATTACATTTGAAGTAGTACATTTGAACATGACTTTTATTTTATTATTTATTCATTCTGAGCACAAATTATAAACTGATGTGCTTGCTTAAGCATCCAACACTTTGTCCAATTATCTATGTATATGCTTTTTTTTCTTCTTCTTTTTTTCCTTCTTTTTTTTCAACCCCAAAAAAAATCCATTTTCTTGCTTGATTTTTTGGTTGCTTCTATTTAAACATGGGAATTTTTTTAGATGACACAATCCTGCAGTTGGGATATGTGACTTTTTATATAATTGAAGAGAATTGTTACAAGATCGTAAGAGGCATCAAATCCATCTTGTCCTGGCCTCAGGCATTGCCCTTCATATCTGTAGACACGGCTTTGTGGTTAATTGGGAGAGAGGAGGGAAAAGAATGGTCTCATTCAGCGAGCTCTGAGGCTCTTTGTAAACAGAGTTTGCATTCATTTATTCTGACTTTATCCTCGCATGTGTCCTACTAGTGAGAGCGCGTTTGAGTGTGTTTCATCCCCATATCTGTGCTTCTATTGTTCAGCATGTCTTTGTGCACGAAGGACACCTTTCACAACTTCAGCATTCACTCTAGTTTAACCCAGGGCAAAGAGCGCTCCCTGTAGACTGTATTGTATGTCTGTGCACCCATTATTACACAGCTAGGTTTAAATAAACAAAAATGTGATTTCATTACTAGTCTGTGAAATATATCATCTTTTTTTAAAGCCCATGGTATATTATATTGATACCAGCGATTCCAGGAGTTAATTTTGTTCAAAAATCAATGTTCTTTCTATAGTAAGAATAGCTTGAGCTGGTTAATGGTTGGTCCTCCTCCAGAGAGCACTGACCCACTTAAATAGAAAATAATTAGCTGCCATGCTTTTCACACACCCCAGTCAAATTACTAAGGAATATTTTACATAGATGTTCACATATGTCCCTACTGTTTTTGTCAGATCATTATGATAGCTCTGTGAAATAAAGGAATTTTAAATTGTTAAACTCGATTAACTGTGCACTCTTTAAATCATCCTCCTAATATGAGCTGAAAGAATGAGATGTCTAGATTTTACAGAGTTAAAAAAAAACAGTAATGAGGTAATATGAAGAGAATTGTGTGTATATATATGTATGTCTTGAGCCACCCCTCATTTCTTCATATTAAATTAAATTATGTAGATTAAATAAAAGACGTGTTACTGTGAGAGGCTGGAAAGTGCCTGAAGCTGCAATTTTTTAAAATAGGTTGCAGCAGCAACCTCATTTCCCCTCTCGTCTGTTCCAACCACTCAGCATTCAGCATCACCAGTATACTAATCACCAGCCTGATCATCGGCCAACATCTGTATCTCTTTCACGCTGGTTTATTCCTTACGTTAGATGCTCTTTACACTTGAATGATTCATAGATCACTGTGCGGCTTAAAAAACAAAAAAAATTCCTCTGAAATTGGGACTGGATTGAAAATGAGAGCCAAAAAAATCCCTTTAGAAGCCTGTAGAACTATTACTCAAGACTACTTAAAAAAAATACAAATACTTCTTGGTGAAGCAAAATTTAAAGAAATGAGGGTTGCCTCAAGACTTTTGCACAGTACTGTTCTCATATAATTTATATGTATATATACACTGCTTGGCCATAAAAAAGTCTTCATTTTAGAAGGGTCAAATTACTGGGCTGCACCAAGCAGGAGATTTAAAGTTAGTGGATCTGGGTTAAGATCCCCTCCACGCACACACATTTTCAAAACCTGAAAGCACATTGCTTTCAATTCTTGTAAGAATGTGGTTGGGAAAAAAAATCGTGAATGGAGATCACTTGAACACTTTTTCCATATGCAAACAATTTTGTGCAAACAGCTGTTTGACCACAAGAAAACCATGTGTTAGTGAGATTAATCAGAAAAAAAGTCTTGAATTTGCTAGGAAGCGTAAAGATTGGACTTTGGAGCAAGGAAAAAATGGTCATGTGGTCTGATGAGTTCAGATTGAACCTATTCCGGAACGATGGGTGCATTAGGATAAGAAGGCTAACAAATGAAGTGATGCACCCATTATGCACAATGGCCACTGTACAAGCCTCTGGAAGCAGTGTTATAAACTGCAGTTTTGCTGCAGTTGGTCAGGTCCAGACTCAGCAATGTTATGTGGCAATAAAGTCAGCTGATAAGCTGAATGTACTAAATGACCATTAATGGAGTTTTGCTTATATATGCTCAACACCCACACCGGTACCTCTGCCTCTTCATGCAATTATCCAATCACCCAAACAAGTCCATCATGTCAGTGTAGCACAGTGCATAAAATTATAAAATTAGCAGATAGCTGTCAAGAGTTTCAGTTAATGTTCTCAACAATCACTTTGTCTATGACATGGTTGTTGGGGCCAGATCCGTTAATATAAGTATTTCAGGAAATGCAGCTCATCTGATTTTTTAATTTATTTATTTTTTACATACAACAGTCTTTAGAGTTTACACAAATCAGTGCAAAGACAAGGGAACACAGAAAAAAATGTAATAAGCATCATTATTGGTGAGAAAGGTTAGACATGAATGGCTATACTTATACTGTACAATGTGACAGGAAAGCTCTGGCAACTCAAATTACTCTTTAGAACTGTTGAGTTGAACTGCATCTGAGAACAGCTGGAAAAGTAAAGAGTGGTCATCTAAGTTATACCGGCATATCCTGGTCTGGCCATTCTCCTCCTGGCCTCGTCTATCAACGAGGCATTTATGATTGTGGAACTGCCACTGGATGTTTTTTGTTTTATGCATTATTCTGTATGAATACATACGAGACACTATTTTGTGTGAACCTCGGCAGTTTCTGAAATAGTCAAACCAGCCTGTCTGACACCAACAACAGGGCTGTGGCTAAAGTCACTAAAATTAACTGAAGCTGTTGACTTGTACCTGCATGATTTTATGCGTTGTGCTGCTGCTGTTGCCACAAGATTGGCTGATTACATAATTATGGTGAGTGTATATTATGTGAATGATACCTCAATATAGTACCAAAAATATTTAATGAAGAAAATTCCATTTAATTGCACAAATTCCATGCACTCTTCAGGATGTGGGAATAGATGTATTAAAGAGAGAGAGAGAGAGGCATCAAGATATGAATTCTCTGTCATTTCCTGAGAGATTCATCAAAAGATACCATCCAGAGTACTGGGACTGGGTTGATGAGAAGGAGGCAAAAAGTTATTACAGGCCTGGTAGAGCTCAATCAGGGAAGATGTCTATCACTCACATACTTCATTAACTGCAAAAGATTTATAACAAAGTATTAAACATGAACATTTAGAGATTAATTTAATAAGTTTAATAATGTAGTCGTGAAATGAGGAGTCCAGCTGTGTGTCATTGAATATAGAAATATATTTGAATTAACCGTGGCAGAACAGAACAGTCAGTACCAAACTATATCCAAGAGCTATATCCACGGGTATATATGTTGTAGTACTAATTTTGGTAAACTCCACCATGGTACTAATGTTATTAAAATCTTGGAATAAAATGATCATCAGAAAAATAATAATACAATAATGCAATATTTATTGTAATGCAGTGTGATGAACTTTCTTTCTTTCTTTCTTTCTTTTCTTCCTTCCTTCTTTCAGGCACTCTTTTCCTTATATCTTCTTTCTATCTCTTTTTTTGTTGTTATTTTACCTTTCTTTGTAAACAGAGGATACTCCAGAGGTTTACTGCAGAAGGAATTTTTAGTCCAGCGAATATTTAAATCCATGCTAAAATCACAGCTTTCTCCTTCGGGATTAAACACCCTAAACAGTCCCATGTGTCTCTTTTGTACATGTGTAGCCAAATGTTCTTTCTAATGAGACTGTTGACCTTCTGCTCTTTCTGGTGCACAGATCTCTCCCCATATATTTGACAGTTTTTATTCCCCATTTTCTTCATCTTTTTCAGCTCCTTAGATACACAAACAAATTGTTCTCTCTTTTTTAATCATGTGTTTTTGACAGACTCGGTTTAAACTGCTATTTGTGTTTTTTCTTTTGTTCTACAGAAATGTTGAAAGAATTGAACCAGCAGCGGCGAGTGAAAGAATTTACAGACCTGAAAATAATTGTTCAAGGCAAAGAATTTGAAGTCCATCAAAATGTTCTAGCTTCCTGCAGCTTGTATTTCAAGGACATGGTTAAAAGGTTTGCATCTCTCCTGTTGTTGATCCATTCTGTTCTTTTTATAGGGCACATTTGTGTGGCTTCCTTTACCCTCCCATTCTCTTGCAGGTGTGAAGACTTCGGTTCTATCACAGGGCCAGTAGCCATTCCTCCTGTCAATTAAATGAATGTGTATAATTGTTGCGAAAGGTCAGCACTTATCCTGCCCTTTCATCTCCATGCACTGAATGAGCGAATGTACATTTTAATGGGCAGAAAAAAAGTTCCATGACTGGGGATTTTCTTTTCTTTTTTTTTTTATGTATTGTAAATGTCAAACTTTATCTGACACATCAGGTTAGCACTTCACTCTCCCTCTTTCCTTCAAGTGCCTGGAGTTTTACTCCTACAGTAGCTGTCCTAAATTCATCAGTTATCTGCTGTAAATAAATGCCTATCTCTATGCAAATTTACGTACAACTCAGTCATAAATCCACTTAGCAGTTCAATTCGCACAGAGACACTTGTGTTTCGGATTTTAGGACAAAATCGTCTTGTTTTTGAATTTGGCAGATTTTGAAGTGTTTACTTCAGCTGGGTGATAGTTTTCTGTAAAGTGCATGTTGGATGATGCATACAAGCAGTAACATGATGTAATGAGATATTTTATTCCTATTGTTCATCAGCCTTTCAGAGAAAGTAGATTATGTGACTTCATAGAATGTTTGCACAAGTCCCACAATAGCACGAGACAGACAGAATAAAGCAAGCCCAAAGCCCAGTGTGAACAGACACAGAGAGCCTTTTCAAACCCCATGATGCATAGATGCTTTGACTGATATTAGCTTCTTGAAATGAAAAAGCCTTTTGAGCTGAAATAGATATTGCTTGTGGAAATGTTGTTTTGTGATATTTAGGGTGTGTTATAAATTGTACATCTGGACCTTAGGACCATGTTCTCTAAGACATGCAAGAAAGGTGGAGATACAGTAGATAAAAAAGATGTCCTGATTGGGGGGGAAAAATCCCTAGAAGGTGAATGACATCCAAACTAAGTGGCAAAAAAACAACAACTTTGTAGTCACGCTCTGTTCATTTATTCATTCATTCATTCATTCATTAACTTATTCAGTCAGTCAGTTATCTTTATTAAACACTGCAGCAATTTAGCATAGCCAACCCACCTACTGTAATTTGTATGGTTTTGATATGTGGGAGGAAACATACAAACACTGACAGAACCTTTAAATCTTTAAATCACTTACAGGAACCCAAGATCAAAATAAAGCTGTTATACATTTTTAATGCTTCAATTTATTAACAATTTATACCTATTTAAAGTCGTAGCTCCAAATCCGGTTGAACTTAACACTAGTGTTGAAGGTGAAAATCAACATATTAGGTCATTATGTATGCAATGATGGAATGTTCACACCGAGTCAGCATACTGATCATAAAAACTCATACATTTACGTTCAGCTTTAGAAGCCAGTCTTTATGCCCTTATTATCCATCATACAAGATGCAGCGGAGCCACAAGGACAAATTTAAAGTGGAACTCTGGCCCTTTGGATTGTGGATTTAGTCTGAGCTGCGTTATCCTATCTTGCGAGCAGCAGTGATGAAAATTGCATTAGGAGCAATAACAGAGAGTGTAGATTTGACTCTGTTCTCAGTGGAGCACAAAATGTGCTGATACACCTCTCCAAGCTATTTGAGTTCAACTGCTGTTTGAAGGTTGAATAGGATGTGAGGTTATCTTAAAACACAGTTTCCTGTTTTTTTTTCTTCTCCACTCTCCCCATCCCAGTATGAGCACTTAAATAACAACCATTGCTAAAAGCAAAGATGGAGGAACTGAAAGATTCAGTCATTTTCCTGCAAGATAATGTTGCTACATCTGTGCAATTCATTTTCTAGAGAGTGGAGATGGTACTCTAAGAAACTGACTTCAGGTACACCTTTTTTCCATTAAGGAGAAAACTTAACCCTAACCTTTTCTAGAAAGCGGCTTATAGTTTCTCCGAAATTTGCATGTGGATGTGTTCCTATTCCTGTTCCTAAGTCAGGTAATGGGTTCAAGATGTTCCATTCTATTCATATCAAATTCGGTCAAAATATTGATTTTTTTTTCATTGATCCATGCATTAGCCCATGATCTCAATTTGATGTCAGAGGAATGGCAGGCTTTTGATGGTGTGCATCAAGCCTTTTTTTGAAAAGAGAGCTGGTCATAGTCTGCTTGTCCATCATCTTCTTTTTTTTTTTGTCCACATCAATAGCGCATGTGTACCTAACCATGTGTAAGGAGCACCTGCTGTTTTCCTCCTGCTCATAGAAAAGCTACATTAAAAACTAAATCACCTCTTTAGCCCATCTTCCATTTGGCTGATCTGCTTTATCTGGGAGCATCTATTGAGAGAGTGTGTGTTTTTGTGATAAGCGTATGTGAGACAACCTCACAATACTTTCTCACTTCTTCTCTGAGACACTATGACATATTTTGTCTCGATGTTTTTAATTAAGGTTTATTGCCTGTACCAGCAGCCTCTTCATCATAAGGTTTGCCCTAATTCTCATTATAAGAGATTACTTCAATTGTGGTTTATAATTAGCAAGTAGTAAATTTATTTATCCTCATTCAGCATAATTTATTTGTAATGCCTATTTCTTGTCTTGTACATATACATAAAAACTACATATTTTATTTATTTGCTGTAGTGGAATGTACCTTACAATTTTTCAATGCAAACCACAGGCCCTTGTGTACTTAAGTATTTTGTGTGGAAAAACACAAAAAACTCTGGCATGGTTTAGATGATGGGACAGTTAATGACAGTGTTGCCAGAGTCAGACTTATTTAAGAGCCAATTAAAGGTTAAGTATAAAATAAAAGAATAAAATCTTGTTTATCCAATTCTTGAATGTTTAAGCTAGTTTTAAATCTCATGTCTAGTTTTTAAGATGTACAGTGGAACCTTGGATCACGAGGATAATTCGTTCTGGAAGTGGGCTCGTATTCCAAAACACTCGTAAACCAAATAGAATTTTCCCATAAGAAATAATGGAAACTCAAATTAT
>JAOVVA010000002.1:16784473-16800713 GCA_028565275.1 Leiocassis micropogon | reverse complement strand
ATACACATACATACATACATACATACATACATATATACACTATATATATATATACACATTATATATATATATATATATTATATATATATATATATACATATATACACACACACACACATATATACACACACACACACACACACACACACTGCCTGACGTACTGACGTATACTGTCAACGTAGCTTTCTCATGAATGCCACGACCCAAGGATTCCCAGCAGATCACTGGCCAGAGGATCATACTGTTTCCCTTGCTCCCATAATGCATCCATGTACCATCCCTTCCTAAAAAATGCACCTTTCATGCTCCGGGCTATCGACATGCTGTAAAAAATAAAACATAAGTCATTAGACCAAGCCACCATCTTCTTTTGTTCCATTGTTCCATTGTTCAGTTCTAATACTCACATGCCAATTGTAGGTGCTTTCAAAATTGTAGGTGCTTTCAAAATGGACAGGAGTCATCATGGGCACTCTGATAGGTTTGGGGCTATGCATTCCCATATGCAGAAGATGCTCTGACCTCATCTTGCCACTGCAATTTGGCTTTGGTCAAAGTATGTACCAGCTCAATGCATTAAAAGATACATATCAAGACCTTTAGTTCATGTACAAATCAAACTTTGGAGTGCCAAAAAAAAAATGGATGCACATAATGGCAAATGAATGCATTCGACTATTTTCAGTTTGAGATTTTTATTAGTTCAGTTTCAAACTGTACATTTTAGTATATTGTGAGACACTAAAACGTACAGACAATACCGTGGGTGGAAATTCTTTTTGATGAGAGAGGTCAGAAGAGAAGGTCCAGACCAACGGGAACGCTACTGTAAAACATCTTTACAACAGTGTTGAGCAAAAAAAAAAGCATCTCGGCTCAGAATGCACAACATATTGAATGTTGAGGTGGATGAACTACAGCAGCAGCGGAGTATATCAGGTTCCACTCCTCTTAGCTAAGAGTCAGAGGATATGGTGGGTACAGGCTCACTCAAAAGTTATCTTTAAACTGGACATTTAAAGATTGCAAAATCATGCTCTAATCTTTTTCTCCACACTTCACCTGTCCAGATTTAGTAAAACTGTATATTAAAAAAATGTTTACAGACAAGCAAAAATGAAAGATAAAAGTGATACTTAAGGCGACACTGAGTCTTTGGAGACAGACACTATGTAAAAAATTTTTTTTTGCGTTAATGGTAAAGCTTAATATTGTGTGCTTTTCAGAAATTCATTTTGCACTACATAAACCTTTATAAAGTATACAATACCTCGCTACACTATACTAACCAGGAGCTTATTTCTTTTGGGAATTAATATGATGGAAAGAATAATATAACAGCAGTGAATCCCACTGAAGGGAAATCGTCTTTGCATTTTAAATAGCCTCTGCATAACTGGCTACCCTGTCATGTTTTTTAGATATTTTCTACTGTAGTTTGTGCGCATTACCTTTTCATTTTATTCTGCTGCCATAGACTGATCCTATTTTGTTTTGCTGCAGAGAAAGGCCGGAGTTCTCTGGTTTTGTGGGAGGAATATATGTCATGAATTTTAATCCAAACACTTGGAGGAAAAAAAAAAAACATGTTGGGCAATCAAACTGACTGAGCCTGAAGCTGGCAGACAAGAATCTTTTGTTTGTTTTCAGTTTGTTTTATTTTTTTTTCCAAAAAGTGAATTCTCTATCGTTTCTTAAATAAATATATACTGTATATGTGTGTATTTTTAGGGAAGGAATGTTTGTCTGCACAGTCAGTCAGCCAGCCAGTATCATGTTTGGTATAAAGTTGATTTTGTGTGTCAGGATCTAGAACGTTCACTGTCTGCTTTTCTAGACAAGCTGTCTGGTATTTGTTTGTTTGTTTGTTTGTTTTTGTTTTACAGCAAATGTATTCAGCTAAAATTAATTTACTAAATAAATTTACTAAATAAAACTAAAAATTACTAAGTCCTATTACACAAACTTTCACGCTTAAAACTTTCCTAATAAGCATCTAACATGATTGAATGGCAAGAATAATTCCAGTTTAATTATTTACCATCTGTCTAATAATACCAAATATCAGCACCATTCTCCATTTATCTTAAAAAAATTGGGGGGACAAAATGTTTGTCATTTTCTTAGTTTGCTGATCAGATTAAAAAATATCTATTTGAAACTCTTTGGAAACCCCTCGCCTTCCTGAGCTAGTGTCTGTAACCCGAGTTAGCTACAGTAGTAGCTAGTCTCTCATCCAGTGAGCTGACTTCAGCTAAATAATTATAATAAATAAATATGACTTAATGAGTCATAACGATACACTGTATAAAAAGAACTTTACATCACTCATAGGTTTTCTGAAGAGCAGTTTTGGGACTGTGGGATGTCTTGTCGTCACCATTTTGGCAGGAGTTGACTTCGCCAAATCCAAAAATGGGCATATGGGTGGAGCGAACAGCACCTGGCTGTAGATTGGAACACTCCTGCCTACCTCAGTAACCACAAACTAGCTAGCTAAGCTTTAATCTAGATAAAATGTTACTTTATATGCTAAGGTTACTTCGCATTTGATTTACCTCCATCATTCCAACCCTACTCGTCGTCCAGTGTCAGCTGTCGCAATACCACTGTAACTCAAATCGGCCACTCCCCTAATTAGGTATAAATTCATTGCTTAATATAATTTTCATCCATGAGTTACTTAAAAGTTCACCCTCATACAGAACCATCAACGAAACCTTTTTTTTTTGTACCAGGCTACAAACGTTTATTTCTGTTATATAGTTGGGCATTTTAACATGGGGGGTCTATAGAGATTGACTCAATTTTAGATTCAGCTCCTAGTGGACAATTGAGGGAGTACACATTTTGGCACTTAAGTGTTGGATTCATTTTTCAGAACCTGTATTTGCCCCTTTTTCATAAAACAGGATATGCAAAAGCCAGACTAGATGTTATTTGTAAAAACTAGAGTGACTGGACTATGTAGATTATTTCAATATATTTATGAGCTCTACTACAGTATTTGATTGAATTTTCACTTTGGTTTGGTGAAATTCCTCTAAATCCTGTTCTGCCAGTTGGCCACTATATTGTAGCGCTCACCGCTATAGGAACCACACCACAAGTACAAAAACAAGAATTTTATTACCTTGGCTGTTGTCGGCCACAGCCACGCCAAAAACAACAAATAGAACCCGAACCACACACACAAAACACACACTCTCTCTGCTCTACCCTTTTACACAAACTGTGCAGTGATAGCTATACTTATAATTTATAACTATACTCCAATGCTACAATCCATTAAAAATTTTCTGTTATAAATTTGTAAAATCGTGATGTAAAATCAGAGTTAAACAAAAAAATGTCTTAAGAAAAAGAATTTTTAAATGGCTTGTTAACTTTGTAAGTATTTTAAAATACTTAAATATACTGTCTTTCTAGGCCCCTCCATCCTATTTATTTATCTATCTATCTAGTTTTTATTTATTTATTAAATTAAATGATTTATTTATTTAAAGGCTATTCTGCCATTTCTGTTCCTATAGGGGTTGCTGAGGTGATAGTGCTGGTAGGAGGGCGCCAGGTCATCGGTATGAACCAGCGCTCACTGACAGCCGTCACTTGCTTCAACCCCCAGAACAACAAGTGGTACCCGCTGGCCAGCCTGCCTTTCTACGACCGCGAGTTCTTCTCTGTCATTTCAGCGGGGGATAATATCTACCTGTCAGGTAATCAAAATGGCTGTGTGTCATTTGCAGTTTTGGGCCTCCCATGGGTAAGAGCGTTTATATTTAGTGTAGCCTGGTGAGAATTCGTGGAGGCAGGGTTTCCACTTTCTTCCCTGAGAATTTTCTTGCCGCCTATTTTATGCTTTTAGACTGAGTCTGCATTTGCCCCCTAAATAGTAAAACCATGTTTCTCAGTGCAGTATTGTTCAGATTCAGGCTGGAAATTGATCTGTGCCTTGAGCCTTCTCTGGATGAGAGTGTAATTGACCCATCATTTCAGTGGGAGGGAAAGACAATGTCATCTGTTTTCTCCCCTTTGGCTAAAAGGACATGCTAAATAATCCGGAATTCTTTCTCTATACATAAATCTATCACTACTTCAACTTCTGTCACATTATAGAGATATGTGCCATAATTTAAAAGCTCTCTTACTGGTGTTTTCTTCTGAGGTTTTTTTTTGTTTGTTTTTTCCTGTGAAGAAAAAAAAAATCCCACATGTTTAACATTTGGTGCAAAAATGTGACACCAGAATCTTGACGTTCGGTGCTTTAGTCGCTGCTGTAGAGATGAAGCAGAGTAGGTGTGTGAAAGGCAGCGTGCAAGCGGAGACTTGAGCAGTCATTTGTGTTTGGGTTTTTCTTCAGGTGGAATGGAGTCGGGAGTCATGCTGCCAGACGTGTGGTGCTACATGTCCCTGCTGGATAATTGGAACCTGGTGTCCCGGATGACAGTCCCTCGTTGTCGCCACAATAGCCTGGTCTATGATGGCAAGCTATACACCATCGGAGGACTCGGGGTGGCAGGCAACCTCGATAATGTGGAAAGGTATGATAGCTGGACCCATACACACGCACACAGACACACACACACACACAGAGCATAAGAGAGCATACTTGTGTTTAAATTCAGCATTCAAGCCATTATGTGTTCCAGATAAGAGTGCTGAGAAACAATCTGATAATTAGATCTCTGCTGGGGGATTGCACAACCATTTCAGCGGCAGGTGACTGTGGCACAAATGCATTGCGCACTTCGGAACTGCTTTCCTTTAGAATACTAATGCGCAGAGTGTTGCTATAATGAACTGTACTATTGCAGCCAGATATGCTAAATAGTCCTGTGAGTTTGAAGTTAAAATACAATACATGTAAATTATAACTGTATGTATTTAAAAACAGGGTGGGGAATAATACCGGTTACTTAAAATAGGGGGAAAGTTCATTTTCTGCTTATGAAAAAACACATACATTATGCATTATGTTTTCATCTTGGTGCCTGTAGTTCTCTAAAAGGCTTTTCCGTCTTTGGTTAAGGCTGTGCATTTTTCTCGAGCAATTTTCCAGTTTATCTCGTCCATTCCGGGATATCTTCAATAAAAGGAACCACATATTATGCTAAAAGCAGTATCATTCAGTTCACTCAATCAGAAACACTTCGCTAATGCTCCAGACCTTGGCCGGTCTGTTTGCGTCTTGTCCTGATTATGTTCTCTTACACAATAACGAGTGTTTCTAGAACTCACTAGCCTTGTCAATAGATCCATCCAGTCTCGAATATTGCACTCTCCACTTTGTGTCTTGCCTCCTGTGCATTTGCATGAGTCACCACTTAATTGAGCGAGCACTGGGAGAATCATTGCTTACACAACAATGGTTTGTTTGCTGTTTGGGGCTCCTGGAAGAAGAGCCTGTGCCTCTCTTAGTAATTCCTAATTTCTGGCCTGCCATCCATCTTGCCTTCAGTTTCATGCTCCTAACCATGAAATCTCCTCCGTTCAGAATTACGTCCTCAATCAGTCTTTTTCTCAAGGCCGCTATCAGACCTCTCTGAGCAGGGGCTGTATTTCTAATCAATCACTGTGCAACGTTTTCACAATGTTCTCTGTATCTCTCTTTCCTTTTTTTCTTTCTCTCTCTTTCACACTTTTTTCTCTCTCATGTTTTCTCCGAATTAATTGTTTATATTAATACATATGAAATCATCGGTCAACAGTACAATCGTCCGTACGATGTAGAGATACACCTCAACTGAGGATGAACACACTCTACAGTGATTCTAATTATAATGTATGCCCATTGTACAGAAAGCACCTCCCTCCAGTGCTGTGTTCATCAGTGGCCGAGTGTGAGTCTGTGGGAAGACTTCTAACCTTTCACCATTTTGAAATACCACACCCCTAGAGGCATGCCTTTGTGGTGGGTTGGGAAGAATTGTGATTATGCCAAGGATGTTCCCTACTCAAGTGTTATTACCCGTACTTACAATTTAATTGGTCTTTGATGATGGATTTTTGTCCCTAAGCCACAAATTCGCCAGCAGTCCGGCACTGCCTTACGAACTCAAGTGTGGTTGCGAGAGTTAATTCACTCTTTCTGTCTTCTAGCCATAATATAGACACGATTTCAGTGCTCTGAGTCACTGCGTAAGGTCACAGTGCAATTAAAATAACGTGAGCACAGAAAGGAACATTAGAGCCTATTTTTATTCTTTCATCTATTCTCCCACAGTACATAAAGCTATCATTTCTTGGCTTTTATCAACTTTAATTATGCGCCATATGGAGAAATATATATCACATTGATACATAGTCACACGTTATTCCTGGAGAGGTCTTAAGATCTCTGTAACATTCACCTCAAGTCCTAGTGCATGTTTTTAATACAAAACTTTTCTCATGTCGTTTCCCAGACAAACTGAAGGAAAGACGATTTGGGTTTGGGTTCCAGGAAACAGTCAAAGCCAGTTCTTATTGTGGCCTGCTGAGATAGAGCACCCTGCCGTGCTAACTCAACACACCATGGGATTAAAGGAACTGATAATTCCCCTTCTTCTGCCGCTTTCGTTCGCGCAAATCAGCTCCCAGCAACTTCTTTCAGGCGTTCAGCTGAGCTTTTGGGATCGCGCATTGAACAGATACGGCGAAGACAGATCCAAACATTTTAAGCAGTTTTCTTAATTGAAAGTCTCTTCCCCGGCTTGCTGTTCAAACGAGCTTGTCTCGCCTCCACTGTAGTATCTCTCCTCTCAGTGGACTGGGGTGTGTTGGTCGGAACACAGCTGGCGTTTAATAGTGGCTCTTGCTGCCTTCTGCTCTGCAGGGTTTCTGCCTCAGCCAACTTCAATAAGCTGTTGCCTCTAGGTATCGGCTAAAAATTGGCTCTCTCCTCTAAAAACTCCATATTTATTTAAGGAAATGCTACACCTTTGATTGTGTTCCAGCAAAACTCTCAAGTGACTAAGTATTAAAGATGCCCATCCAGCTGTAAAGGCTCAAGAAGTTGGCACATAGGGAGCCAGCAGTGTGTAAAGGCTATCAATTAAATGTACAGTTGGAGTTGCTGAAAAGGAAGATAAGAGTTCTGCATTCAGCATGAATACATACACATGAACACAATACTTGACACCATAAGTAAAACAAGGTTTTCTCTCTAGTGAGAATATACAGTATACAGTGACATAAATCGTAACTATTTTTATTGATGAAATCTTATTTAGTTTTTCGACTTATCACGCCATGTACATAACCTGTCTTATGCTTATAGCAAGACTATTATTCACTCATACCAATCACCATATATGTTTTTTTTCAAAATGTAGTACTGCTTCTGTTTCTGCTCTATGAATATACTGTAATTATCATAATGCCACTATCTAATGTCGCCCAGAAGATGATGGCTTCCCTTTTGAGTCTGGTTCCTCCTGAGGTTTCTTCCTCATTCTGTCTCAGGAAGGTTTCCTTGCCACTGTCGCCTCTGGCTTCTTCATTAGGGATCTAAATCTACATCCCATCTGATTTGTGCCAGTGTCCCTTGTTAAAAGTGCCAAACCATTAACCATTGACCATTACCATGAATACTAAGGTTCTGTATGTTAAGAAGAGTCTGGTATACTGTGCATAATATCTTTACACCTTTACTGGTTTTGATAAAGATGCAGTTAGTATTCTGTCCTTCTTGAAGGGATTTATGGATTAAGTCTGTCTTGCGGAAATGTATTAAAATGCTCTGTTGACTTTCCATAATGCAAATGTTCACCTTGTGTGCCTTCACTCAATAACTTGAGTTTAACGTCCTGGCCTTTTAAGGAACTGCCCTTAAACTAAATCACAATAAAGGGATTCAGACTTCTTTTTGTTTTTTACCCAATAGTCTTTGCTAAATGTATCGTACTTATGCATCAACACACAGTGATCTAGCTAAATGTTTTAAGATCCCTTTTCCTCCTACCAGATTATATGCAGTGCTGGGCAAAATCTTAATTAATATCCCAGGGGTATTACCTTTGGACAGAGTATAATGTAACACAAGCAGTCTCAAAAGACGAGAGCAGATCAATAGGTTAGTTCCCTTTGGGAGATGTCGATATTCAGACCTCAACAGTGAAAAAGATGAGAGACTGATAGGTGCCTTGCTATATTAAAAAAAAAAAAAAAAAAAAGGCACAGGAAAAATATAACTGATGTAGGTAGAAAGCTATTGATATATCATCTTCATTGTAACATGAGAGGAAACAAAAGATCACTGTGGGCTGTATTCAAAGATTGCATATTAAGTTCAACAGCTGCATGCATATCTACTCAGATAATATTCTCCCTATTCAAACAGCTTATTCATGCCTCTGAGTTTGCCAGATTCTGCTTGAGAAGGAATTCAAGGTGGGAAATTTCATTTGCATCTAAAGAGCCAACTTTAACCACAAGTACTTGTCTTTAAGCCTAAAAAAATGAGGGATAGAAAATACAGACTGAAAAAGTACAGCACATATTTCTTTTTGCCGTCTAATGTAGTAAAAAAAAGTACATACTATATGTAGATGAATAGTCATAGATGATCACGTTAATCAATAAACAGTCTAGATTTAACAACATGCCTTTCCCACTTATTATTTATTTCATATGACTTACTTGATGTAGGAACACTGAATTTAGAACATGTGCACCATCCATCCATCTAGGAACCTCTGCAGTCCAACTAAAGACTGTGGATGCCAGTGGTGATTACCATTGTATTTATTCCCATTACTTAAACCGTGGTAGGACTTCTGGTCAACATTCACACGTGCATTCACTCACTACGGACAATTTGGAAACACCAATTAGCCTAATCTGCATGTCTTTGGACTGTGGGAGGAAACCCATCAAGCACAGTGAGAACATGCAAACTCCATGCACACATACCGGAAGGCCGGGACTCAAACCCAGAACCTGGAGGTGCAAGGCGAAAGTACTAATCACTATTTGTATTGCGTGCTGACAGTTAATATCAAACCGTCAGCTAATGGGCTTGTATTTCATATTGTTTATCACTTGAACTGCAAAAAAAACTCTAAAGCCCAGATGCATGCCTCTGTTTTGGCTCACATACAACTAACTGTCTGAGCAATGCTTAAGTCTAATGATAGATCTAAGGTGTGATTAGAGATGCGCTTTGATATTAACTTCTCATTACATTTATGTGTGTATAATTACGTGCATAATTCAACTCTGAATACAGAAAAGACAAATCCTTAATTCAGGGACTGGTCAGAGTTTGAATGCAGTCAGAGCTGCTGTTTTTTTTTTTTAGGACCGGTTGAGAGTAGTTTGTGTGTGTGGTAGTGCTCAGCATGTACACCCTACATGACTTCCTAATCTGTTCTGTGGATGGATGGACAGCACTGTGCCCCAGTAATGATGCCAAGGGGCCTGCAGGTCAGCAGCCCTCACTGCCCTCTAACCAATTGTGCAATAAAACCAGTAAATCAGTGTGTTACAGCACAATATACAAATCCTATTAGACCAGGGACAATTTATGACATCTGTAGGCCAGGTTTCTTCCTCCTCCTCTTCATCCTCATGTTTTCCCATGACTGTCTGGGTTGTCAAGGTGCCCTCCTTTCTCCCAGACAAATACAGTCTCTATCTTTCCCTAACACACTCTCTCGTTCTCTGCTTTAGGAAGAGACTGCTCAAGAAATTAGTTTGTTTATTGGGCATTTTGTATGGCAACCATGGCCTAGTTTTGAGACCGTACTGCTCGTAAACACGAAGGTGAAGCTGGTTGGTGCGAGGAGATAAGTAATGGCACAAGCGCTGCTGCTCCACCTGGGTGGGATCAGTCAGTGAGCTGGATCATTGCCTTCTTTCCACTCCGACTCTTCCTCTTAAAGTTTATTTCCTTCTTTTTTTGCTGACGTTGCTGATGGCCACATCGTGAAGGAGATATGCTAATATCTACTTATGCATGGACACTGCCAAAGAAACTGATACACATACTGTAACAGGTCGTAACAATGTCACAGCGTTTGTTCATTTAATGGTCAACATTAGCTTTCAGTGCCTAGCCACAATACAGATACACAGTAGCATGTCTCTGATCATAGATAGGACTGGCAAGGCAATTTTACTCCTGTTTACTAAAAGCAGTTTATTTGCCATTGATGCTTATTGAATCTGCAAGAATCTTATTTGGGGTTTTTTTTTGTCCCAGGCAGTGGGAAGAGATTTAATTAATTTAGAGTACTATTAGGCTGATCCATTTTATAATTAAAACTCAATGCATATTAGAGAGATTCTCTCCAAGTGTATCACAGTTCTCCCTGAGTAATTTCTCCAGGGAAGACAGCATGGATGGATGGTCTAAGAGGCTTTTTATGGTCACCGAGTTATTATTACAGCCTCTGGCTCAAAAAAGATGGAAGAAACTTGAGATAAAGATATGCGAATGTAACTGTCATGGATTAGGCCACACTTACCATGACATGCCAGCAGGCCCGCTGTGTAGTTACCATTTCCCAAGATACCTTACCCAGTGCCTGACCCTTACAAAGTTTCCACAGTCCCTGTATTACACCCCCACCCCACCACATCCCAAGCTATCTTGGCTGGCAGTTGAGAAGAAGTCTTTAAGTGCTTGTTTAATGTTTCATGCTGGTAACGGAGACGGGCGGGGGGAATGTTTTCCTTGGGGACAGCCGTTCACGAATCACACAACTGTTCAATCTTGCCTTGTGAAAAGTAGTCAGCATGGGGGCACTTGTCATTTCAACATGAAATACATACTTAGAGATACATGCACAGTTAACTTAAACTGACAACTCAAGAGATCTTGGTATGCAGTTTCAGCTGCAGAAGCTATGTCAATGTTTTAAAGTTGTTGATTGATAGCCCCTGCTTGTAATAGTGGGAGGATGTGATTTTATAAGGCTTTTTATTTTTTTTTGGTCCACTTTTCTCATCACAGTCTTTAAGAACTTAAAATTTGGGATCTGATTGGCTGTTCATACTTTAATGCGAAACCTTTCTGAAAATCTGATAGTGTGACACGATCAGCTTTATGAAGGCTGATTTTATGTAGTCATTAAACTGAAAAATGTCCAGTTCTATTTTTTTATGTTTTAAAGGCGAATGAGTAAGAGAGAGATCCTTGCGTGTTAGTTATGGACATGCTCCTGACAAGATTGCATCATTGTCAGTTGGCCTCATTTTTGTGAGATTGGGTGGGTCTTGGAAGATTTTTTAGGCTTATTGAGAAAATGGACCTGTCTGGTTTGTGACACTTATGATTCTTAATTTATGGTGAGATGATCATGACTTCCATCCAGCTGCATTTTAATAAAGCCATAAATTAAAAGAAAAATAATTAAAAAGAATCATATGTTGTTTTGCTTGTTTTTGGATTGTTCGTTCAGACCTACTGTATGTACTACATTTTTGTAATTCATCTTACACTGATATTCTATTTATTGGAGCCACCATCACCCTGTAGAAGCTGTTTTTATTTATAATGCTACTTTTTACATCATGCCGTGAGGGGAAAAAAAAACCTCCAAGCCCTTATTTCACATAATTAGTTCCTTCCACCGCACTGTAAAACTTCCATTAAACAGCGACAGAAGTCAACTGATAACACACTCCCTCTGTGTAATTAATGGCCTCAGCCATGTGCCGCTGAGCTGACAATGAAACTGTGCTGCTCAGAATGGGCACCATGGGAGAGGCTGGAGTCTTGCATTTACAAGCCATCTGCTTTCATTTCAAAGTTAGGTCTGTCTGTCAGAGGTAGATGATCCACTATTTGCAGCCGCTGTCAACTGTTCCCACTGTATGACTTCTGTCACTTTGGATCTCCTGGATTACTGATTTGAGTGTTCATCCATGTGACCTTTCAATATTCTTGTTTACAGTGGGCTGTTTCTCTGCATCATCAGTGATCGTAGACTTCCGAAAGGTTGTATAGATAGATCATTTGCAAACTTAACTAAACTTAGTTATCTATCAAGACTGATAATAGTCTAGGGGAGATAGAGCACAGCTCAGTAGTACTCCCTGCTCAATTTTCACTTTTCTAACAGGCAATCTCCTCAGCCAGCCCAATACTCCCCACTGGCCCTCCTCCAGCATTGAGTGCACGATCTTGGTTTAGAATCTGGGCTGCTCAGCCCTTCAATCAGAGCCCTGTCTTGTATCGGATTGCACGGTCCACGCATAACATCTGCTTTGACCTGTGGGTTTATGCCATTGGATTAGATAAGGAGGAACCAGAGTGAAATTTAATGATGATACCTTTTGGGCTCAGACATCAGCAGTGCCTATTCCTGTATTTTTTGGCATTTAAATGACCTCGAAATGGTTGCAGGTGCATTCATTTTTCGCCTCCAGCATAGCAAGGATAGAACTAAATCTCATGGGTTTAGAGAACTGATTCGAGTTTGATTGATAGGCTTAAATGTCTTCTTAATGCATTTTCGTGAGCTGTTTACTGGCAAATAATGATGGTTATTTAAAATAGTAGCATTTCTTAGAAAGAAAAAAAAAGCACAAAGCTGGTTTAAATAAAATACCTGTGCATGACATGAGTTCAATTTAATAAAAAAAAATCATAGATAAGTAAATATACATTAGTAAATATACATATTTTCTTTATTAAGTAAACCCAGTGGACTTAATTTAGGTGGGGATTAAAAACAAAAAAGGATGTGCTGTTACGTATGTCCCAAAGGAATTGTTTTCCCATAACATACTGTAACATCCCAAAAAGGTTTTTTCCTAATATACCATAGCAATTTGCAAATAATTAAAATGAATTTTTTAGTTCTGACATTAACTTTGATCTATGATTGTTTTTAATATTGTAGAACATTGACTGGTTTGTCTGTCAGGTCTTTTGTACTTTCTTTCTTTTTTAACGCCTTGCCAGCTTCTACAGCTATATTCATGGCAAAGTCAGTTTTTTTTGTTATTCAATAATAAAACTATATGAGATGTTTGAAACTTATTTCTAATGAATTTAATTGTTTAAAAACTTTTTTTAAAGTGTCAACAGAATAAAACAAGTTCCTCACAGGAGTAAAAGAATCACAATCAAATCAAATATGATTGATGGACGGAAGGGTTCTGCACGATGAACACTGTGGTGACGTCCACAGTCCACAGTGCAGGACGTCAGTTACAGTATAGCAATTATATACAGTACACTGATCAGCCATAACATTAAAACCATTATTATTAATATGCCACTGCTCTGGCTTCTTGGAGCATGCAGGGATGTGCTGTGGTGTCTAGCACCAGGATGTTACTGGCGGATGCTTTGGGTTGCCGGATGGGGCCTCCGCAGATCAGACTTTTTCTTCCGGAACATTCCATGGACGTTTGATCAGATAAAGATCCAGCGAATTTGGAGGCTGGGTCAGCAGTCTTGGGCTCTTTGCTGGCTGGGCTCTGTGTATGGCAGGCTGTGGTTGCCTTTCCACACTTGCCAGCATTGGTTTTTTTCTGCGCTTTGTGCTGTATTGGCTTTTTTGTAGGATCGGACCAGACAGGCTAGCCTTTGGCTTGTCTCAGGCATAAATGAGCCTTGGGTACTGATGATTCTGTCACCAGTTTACTGGTATATAATTGATAATTAACATTATTGAATTTACCAATGGTTGGTGTTAATGTTGATCACTCCCTCACCAGGTTTTCTTGTTTTTTCTTTCTTGCATTTTACAAGACAGGTATACAAAACTTGCTGTGTTAATGAGAAAGTAGAATGTGCAATGTCCTTTGTCCTAAAGACTTGCCTGTGGCAAAAACTGCCTGACTCACTCTTATACAGCACTGACACTAAAGATGTTGTCCATAAAAATTACATAAACATTTACTTCCAAAAGCTTTCCTCAATTATTTGACCATATGGATAGTTGAAAAGTAATTAGTATAATAATAATAATAATTGCATTACTACTGTATATACACATGTGATTTGAATTACAGCCAGCACTGTTGTCATAGCTGTTGTTATTTAAAAACACATTAAATTGTTAAATTGTTTCATTGTTTCATTAAGCCAATTGGCATTACCATGTTAAATGTTGTTTATTCTATGTATTTCTTTATGTCGTGCATATTTATCCTAGGTATGACACTATCACAAACCAGTGGGAGACAGTGTCACCTTTGCCGAAGCCAGTGCATTCTGCAGCAGCAACAGTGTGTCGGGGGAAAATCTACGTGTTTGGAGGGGTAAACGAGGCTGGACGCTCAGCTGGAGTCCTGCAGTCTTATGTGCCTCATACCAATACATGGAGTTTCATAGAATCCCCGATGATAGGTACGATTCTTTTGCTCTTCTACCTGGATATTCATTTTTCACACATCACACTTCACATTTTTCTAAATAATTGATTTCTAGCAAACATGAATTATGAAGTTATTTAGCAATGCAGATAAAGATATGCTATTCTAAGACGTTACACTGAGATGTGAATGTGCAGTTTATTCACTTTTATCTTGTGTAACCTTGCTCCATGCTCTGAATAACTTCACATTCCGAAGTTGAAGTCACATTTCTTACTGAGGGTTGGATTTACAGTAATCCAAACAGAAGTAAAGCTCCAAGGGACATCCTCAGAGACAGATTATAAGGGGGGACCCTGCTACAGTGTTCATTACAAAAATGAAAGGTTACTGCTGGCCAATTAGAGAGAAATAATTGTGAGAAATCTAAGAACTTCATGACTGTCTTTGTTGTTTAACTGTTTTATCAAGATAATGTATGTTCCATAAGAAACACTCAGTCCAAAGTGTTCCTGACTAGCTGTGACATGAACACACTGAGCTGAGACACAACAATCTATAAAATCACAGGTATACCCGCGAGCAAGCAAGCTGCTACAAAACCTGCTGATAGAGGCCAGATCAAGGTTAACAACTGGTTGTAAGGAACATTTAACAAGTTTTTATTGGCCGTGGATGAGGTATCTCACTACCCAGCTTTTTTTTCCTCAAACGGCATGAATTTCAAGTTAGGCAGCTTTACGGATATATATCTTGGGACGGACTGAATAATTCATCAGGCTATGAGGATACACAGATTTTTGCACTGTGTAGCTATACATATTTTAGTGTCTGAAAAAGTAGACGTTTCCATTTATAGATGTGAAAATGTGTTTTTTAAATTCACTGCATGGCTTTATTTTTTCTAATGGTCTTTTTGTGGATTTGGACAATCCACTGTCACTCAGATGATTACAAAAGATGAACAATATTTTTTTTTACAGCTTTTAATCCAGCCATCAACAAACGTATACATTATATCTCTGTAAATGGCTAACCTACTGTGGATAAGTGAGAGATGACACGTGTGTAGGTAAGCACAAAGCAATATTTATTCATAAATGAGGATGGAATTTTACAAGGACAGGTTTGCCATAACAGCACTTACAGACAGTATCCAAGTTGCGAACCATTAATATGGCTGGCGTGACTAATGGAATGTAAATAACAGCACAGTCTGACAAGTGAAGTGTGAATTCTGTAAAAGGTTAAACCAGCACATGAGCGAATCCTACCAGTGTTAGATTATTTCAGTTAAAAAAAAAAAAAAAGCGTTTACACAGGAGCATGACTCTGAGCCAGGGAAAGAGAAATAATATCAGCCCTAATACACAGTAAAGAAACACACACACACACACACACACACACACACACTCATATTACTACACAGTTCCCATACAACTGAATTACAACTCTGTTCCTGCTGAATTATACTTTATTGAAATCACTCTAAAGTGAAAAACTCAAATATTAAATTTTTTATAACCATATTTTACCCCACATTACCAATACCATAGACTTCTGTCTTATGAAAAAACAGACCAGCTATGTTTATTCCTGTTCAAAGGTTTCTGCTGGTGTCAAGTGGTACAAATATGCTTGAATATATACAATCAATGATGTGTTTCAGGCCTGAAACTGCTAGAATGGTATTGCTTTGTGCCTGTGCTGGTAGTTTTTAAAAGGTTTAAATTTGGAAATTTGTTGTGAACTGAGTTTATGAGGAACATTTGTCTAAAAGTCTTTTGTGTACTAGAGTCATGTTATTAAGGTTAAACCTCAGCCATGGCTTTGGTCCCCAAATGTATGTAGCAGCATATTTTGAATTAATTAATAAACGGATGAATGAATGGTAATTATTTTTATGGCAATAATATTAAATATTAGAGATTGGCAGGCCCAAATATCAATATTTCCTCACCGTGAAAACCCCAATTCTATTAAACAT
>JAOVVA010000002.1:16767595-16784373 GCA_028565275.1 Leiocassis micropogon | reverse complement strand
TATATACAGTGTATTCAATGCTTCCTGTTACCAGTTTGTGGCATTATAAAAACATTTTTTGAGTGACAATCGTTTTAAAAATCTGTGTAATCTTGCAAAACAAGTCAAAAACAAGAGATCATTTTGCACCCTTGGTGTTTTACCCATCAAATAACCATTATTAGTAATAAATCTTGGGTAAAAAAAATAAGCATTAGCTTTTAATCTCACAGTGCTCTGCTCAGCACTGAGCTACAGAGTGAATATGGAGCTTTACTCAAAGGTACTTGGATGTTCATTATATGGCCAAACATTTGTGGACACATGACCATCACACACTTATCTTCTACAATTATCTAGAATGTATTTTGAATCTGTAACAATACTATTTTCATCTAAAAGACCCAAACACGATCCAGTGCTTCTGCAAACCCTATGAAACCATGGTTTGCTGAGATTAGTACAGAAGAGCTTGACTGTCTAGAACTGGAATGCTTACGGCACCCCAGGCCTTCTCACCAAACATCGGTATCTGACCCAACTAATGGCCTTGTGGTTGAATTGGCAAATTCTTACAGCCCATTGTACCTCATTAGGGAGGTCTTTCGAATGCCAAAGGCATGGGGATCTATGAGCGTATAGTTGCTTGCTCACCTGGGAAATTTGAAGAATTTAGGTTCTCTGGAAAGACATTGCATGCATTTTTTAGGGAATAATTTCCCTGCTTTAGACACATGGAAGACAGATTTCTTTTGTGAAAAGATCATGATATATTCCCACACTTCTATAAATGATGTAGAGCTAATATTCATACTGTTCAGTTCAAATGTTATGATTTAAGTTATATACAAACTTGCTGCAGTGTTTGCTTTCAGAAAAAAGTATATTTGTTGAGCAGTTTATGCTTTTCTGAAATGATTTAAACAAACTCAGTTTTCATCTAACCCTCAATCATTTAATTCAGTTGATAAAAACTTGTTAGTTTAGTGTTCAAAACATCCGCTTGCTGTACAAAGTGCTTTTGACTTGTCACTGTTTACTGGCATGGATACAAGGCCGAGTTTAACCACTCTCAGTTAAACTTTCTAGCTGAATGAAGACAAATGTATGACCCGTGTCAGATGAGTGATGGCAAATTGCAGTGGCTTCTTCTTCCTTATAAACTCGCCTCGAGTGGTAACAAAAAACTGCTACAAATAACTTGTGAATTTCAGTTTTTAATTCTGGAGACTAAAGCTTTCAGTCTGACATGCGTGGTCTGCGTAAATGTCATTATCTATAACTACTGATAATGCGATGAAGCCTTAGACATGCAATCTAATATCAAAAGCATTCAGCAGGGTCGATGAAATCATTTCTTCCCTGAATTGAGCTAAGTGAGGGCTTATTTCTTATTTCCTTATATGGAAGTTGTTGCATATATTTATATCTGGAAACTTGCTGGTGGTAAATAGTTTTCCTAAGTTCCAACCAAACTCACAGACAGCAAAGAGAAACCTTGAAAGAATTTTTGGCAGCCATATTGAAATTGCAAATAACCTGGTTCACCTCTAAAATGTGTTGTAATGAAGCCACAGGAAGACCGGGTTAACCGAGACCATTTACAGGAAGCACAATAGTTGTTTAACACATAAAATCATGATGATACTGATAATGTAATCAATTAGCATTCAATTTATTGCTATCTGTATTCATTCTGACAAATCATTATGATTATACAATATCTTATTGTGTTCAAGCAGAAATAAAATGTAAAAAATCCCAAAAGAAATACATGTTATTTCATCACTCAAGTCAGTCAAAATGTTTCAGAGATCCAGTGTAGGACTGACCCATGATATACTGTATGCCCACAAAAATGTCCACATATTCCACAATAATGATAAATATGATGACGACTATGATGACAGGTCACTATTATGCTCTATTGCTCCATCACACCTGAAACCTATTTATTATTATTCGTTATATTGGACTTTATCATTCGCTTGATTGGTTGCCAGTCACATGTAGTCGGCCTTCTTTTATGCCCAAATAAAGGAAGTGAAGATGGTGTTTGTATCCAAGCTCACACAGTCATGTATGCAGACCCAAATGCCCTGATAACAATACTGGCTGTGAATTAGTAATGCAGGGAACGAGCAACTTACCCTGACAATAAAGAATGTTTGTCCCCTTACTCAACACTCACCAAATATGCACATAAAATAGTTGTTTTTATATTTATACTAGAGGGAGAGGGTACCCTGGACTCCGCTCACGTGCAGATCCTGACACCTGCAAGCTACCATTACCTGCTAATGGAGTGTGCGATCAACTCGTGTGCCGCTCTTCACGCTGCTTCAATGTTTTAGCAGCCTTTGCCTCGGTCTCTCGTATGCGCTGCCGCTCTAGACACGGGGTTTCAGTAGCTATGAGCTCAGCCTGACATATCCATTTTTTCGCCACTGTTTTCTCCTTTTAAATGTGTTGGTTACACCCATCTATAAAATGCTTAAAATGTGAGCTTGGCCTGATGTACACAACGCTACCATTACCTGCAAATGGAGTGTGCGGTGAACTCGCTGCTCCTCATGCTGCTCCAAGTTTGTCAGCTCTTAATTCTGCCTGTTGTATGCGCTGCCTATTGTTTCGCGTGTACATGACGTTTATCCACGACTCCGCCCTCGTACATATCCTGACGCCTGCATGCTGGCTGTGAATGGCGTGTATGGTCAACTCGCTCACGCTCCTCACGCTGCTCCAATGTATTGGCATCCCTTACTTCTCCCTATTTTATGCACCGCCGCTGCAGACACTCTCCTGTCTGATTCCAGGTTTCAGTATCTATGAGCTCGGCCTGACATGCCGTTTTTTTTTGTTCGTGTAGACGACACTGCCTAATGTTTCATTCAGTGAGGATACTGCATACTGTACTGTTAATTTTGGGGAGGTAGGGGCCTCTGAGTGGTCGCAGTGGTAAAGTGCTCGCCCTATCATCCGGAGATTGCAAGTTTGATTCCTGGGTGATGCTGTAACCTCTTGCAGTCGGAGGTCTAAAGAGAACTGATTGGCTGAGCTCTCTCAGAGGGGAGGGGTGAGAGGTACTTCGTGCTCCCACATTAATCACGGCTCTACAGCCAATCAGGGGCGTCTTTGAGCTCACGGAAGCGGAGGGAACGGATAGCGATGTCATCCGAGTGTGTTACGCCGCCCCCCCAACGGTGCATGAGCGAGCAGTTCGAAAAGATGTGGTCAGCTGGCGTCACATGGTTTGGAAGAAACATGTGATAGTCTTCGCCCTCCCAACTGAGTGATAGTAGTAGCTTCATGTGGGAAGCAAACAGAATTTCTGGTTTATTTTTATATATATACAGCATATATGGAGAGAGAGAGAGAGAGAGATTTACTCAAAATTCAGCAACACAGTCTATGCTGCAACACAGAAACACAGTCTATGATGGCTATACTATATCCTATAGCATTATTAGACATACTCGGTAAGTCAGTTGAGTAGACAGAGCAGGTTCTGACCCCAGTTATATTCCACAGCAGTAAATAAGTTGTTTCATGACTGTGGGTTCCACCGAATGCAAAAAGGTGAGATTTTTAATATTGGTCGTGCCCTCACTCATGTCCCCTGCCAACATCGCCCCGAAACAGCTGTACAGTATCTTCCATGGAGAAGTGACCGGTTTTCATACCCGCTGGTGCACTTGTGCGTCGGGGTAAGACAGAACATTGCTTTCGGAGGTGCCCATGCAGACCTGGCTAATGTTATGTGTTTAAAATGTTAATAAACCTGCTGCTGAGCCACACTGCCTACAGCTAGCTCTACCACATGTGCCACAGAGCAGGGAAATGGCAGCGTCACACAGCCGGCTTCCTGAGAGACTCAAAACTTTGTTGAACTGTGAAAGTAGGAGACAGCATGTATAGCCTAGAGGAGCTTTGTTATCAGTGAGTGAGTGTGTGTGTGTTGTGGGAAGGTGGTGGGGTGGAATGTGGGGGACTGGGGATAGGGAGGGAGACTCCAGAGAGACTCGTTTAGAAGTGAAGTTTACCACCCTACTGTGGTTGCCATACCGTGCCAAGACTGTTGTACTGTATGGGCTGAGTGCGTGAACACACACACACACACAAACTCTCTCTCTCTCTCTCACACACACACACACACACACACACACACACACACGTACACATGCTTCTGTTGTTTTTTTGTTTTAGTAATTTCCTGGTGACAGCGTCCACTCACGTGCGGTCAAGCAGAGAGATGTGTGTCAAAGCAGATTACACCAGTAGGCTTATGCACAACTGCTGCTGGGCCAAAAGCCAAAAACACTTGGAGCCGTGGAGATCTGCAACACTGCATCTCCACAAACGAGTTGAATCCAGTGTTTACCTTATTAAGAGCGAAACACTGCGTCGTGTACCGCGTATGTCTCTACATTGCTAATCCTTCAGCTCTTTGAATGCTGAATCCTGCTGTTCTGTTTGCTGACTTTTTATATTGTACAGAATACAGATTTCACCTGCGGAGCCTCCATTTCACAAACAGGAGGCCACGCAATGTAATTAACTATACAAGATTCACTTCGCTCCAAAGAGTAATTTTGAAATCGCAGCTGTTTTGGAGAGTGTGATTGTAATTCAATTATTTTCCCACCCTCATCAATTATTCATGTGCTTTACCCTTGCCTATTTACTCTAACATACAGAAGTGAATTGCATCCAGTCCAGCAAAATATGTAGCAGTTTTTGTATCGATGATCAACATGTCCACATGCAGCATTTCAGAACACATTCGCTTCTTTTCCATTTGCTTAACGTGGACAGCGAGATAAAGGACATTGCACGTGATGAATGTTCTCTTTGGCCACTAAACTGAGCTTTGATAGGGTCAATAGTAATTCTGTTTTAAATGACATAATAAGGAAGCATGAGCTGACAGAGTAGTACTTTGGGTAATGGCTTTTGATGTTCACAGTTCTCTAAGGGATCATTCCATGTAATTGTATATAGACGGAATAATTTTCCGTGTTCTTAAATTCTCCAATCTGATTGGTCAGATGATGTTTAATCTTATATACCAGCATGTGTGGTACAGTACCTCGTGATCTAAGCCTAATAATAAACAGATTTTCGAAAATGTGTTGGTATTTATCGAATTGTTAGCAGAATTATTATGTGTTGGTATTTATCGAAAATGTGTCATAGTTAAGCTTGCTGGTTGGAGACTTATGTAAAGACTTTATTTATTTAAAGAAAACCTAGTGTCAGTGCTTTAGAAGTTTTCCGGCATGGGACGTTGTTGTGGAAATCCACTCCTGTAAGTCAAGACTCAATGATGTGCTCAGTGAATATTTATTTAATGCCTGCAGATCATGAAATCAGAGCACCTGGGGAGACACTCTTCCCTTCACCGAAACCGTATATTATCTAAGAGAGCCACAAGGGACTGGTGATAATCATGCGGTGTATAAAGGAATTCATACATACATAACATCATAACATACACAGTAACCAGCTTCTCATTGTTCACATGGTACGTTCTCCGACATCACCTCATGCCTCACAACTTACATATCTAGTCTTGTTCTTATGTGTACCCACATTTACAACATTTATCAACCTTAGCTTATACCATTATGCATTTGAAGTCTACTGTTCAGAACCTGTAAAGCTGAAGGCTGTTGTCGGGAAAACTATAATACAATGTTTATACTCTACGCACAGAGTTAACCTGGCCTTGTTCTAGGAGACAGAACGTCTGGAACACATTGAAGCTGCTAGAGAACAAATAGGTCACACATTTGTTTAGCATACTAAAATAATAAGTTTACTTCGTAAGTTATGATTAATATGAATTTTTCAGAGCCTTTGTCTACATTCTGTTTTACATTCATCTTAAAATAGGTACAAATCTTTTTTATCTTCATTCTACACAAGATACTCTGCAATGACAAATTATAAGCATGTGTTTGGAGTGTTTCATTAATTTATTTTAAAATATGAATAAAAAATAAAGACTGAAATGTCAAATTTACATACAGTATATATCCCTTTGTATTGCGCTCTGGTGCATCCTGCTCCAATCATTGGTCCTTGGTTGGAGTCCAGATGTGCCTAACTGAATTCATTCATTTATTTTCTACACTGCTTTATGCTGTACAGAGATGCGGGAAGTCTGGAGCCTATTCCAGAAGACTTAGGGCACGAGGCAGGGTACATCCTGGGCAGTGTGTCAGTCTATCGTAGGGCACACATGCACATACACTCACACACCCATTCACACACTGTGGGGCAATTTGGGAATGCCACTTAGCCTATTCTGCAAGTCTTTGGACTGTAGGAGGAAATCGGAGTACCCAGAGGAAACCCACTAAGAAACTCGACACACAGAGCTGTTGGGAATCGAACTTTCTACCTCTGCCTGTCTATGTAAATGGTGTATGTCAGAGTGAAAACAAAGCCATGGCGTCATGAGAACTATCTGTAAGACAGGCATATGTCAAAAAACAGATCGCAGAAGGATTCAAGAAAATTCGGGGGGACGAAGGGGCTCGGTCAAATTGGTAACCACGAACCCAACAGTGATTATAAATGAGATCCAGAGTTCCCTTGTGGAGATGGGAGAGCCTTACGGATAGGCAACTATCACTGCAGCACTCAATCTACCATTGACCACTCATTTTACGATGCGTAACATAAAATGGAAAACTTAAAAGAGTTTGAAAAGCTTCCACTGTTACTATACTGTACATTGAGTAGAAAATATTCACAACAAAATCTTCAGGATTTCACGCTAAGCTGTCGGCTTTTTGGGTGATACAGCATTAACTTTAAGAGAGAAGCTTGTTGGTATAATTATAATACCATAAGTGATAGTAGGGACTAACATGTTTCACAGATTTTCCATATCAACTGTTTAAAGTTTGAAAGAATGTTTTAATTATAACATATTAAATTGTAATCGTTGATAAGTTGCTGTGCTATAAGAGGAATAGAACGCTGCATAACTTGCCGTTTTTACTTGGTTGTTAATGTTTTCTTAAGATAGCACTCCCTGAAGTGTGTGATTCCAGACTTAACTTTCTTATAATGTATCTACAGTAGTTTTCAGAAGTGAGATTTTCTCTCTCTCTCTCTGTCATGTGTGTGTATTACAGATAACAAGTATGCTCCAGCTGTAACACTCAATGGTTTTATCTTCATCCTTGGTGGAGCATATGCCAGAGCCACAACCATCTATGACCCCGAGAAAGGCAACATCAAAGCCGGCCCCAACATGAACCACTCGAGGCAGTTCTGCAGGTAATGAGTTCAGGCTGACCCACAGTCAATATGACCTACCTGCAGTTCACACCTATTCTCACGCATCAATGTCTGTAACATCTGTCCCGACAGCTTTTTTAGCGGACATCGTCCGTTTACTCATTCTGCCAGTAAACCCAGTGTTGCTAAAAATCTCACGCGTTTCTAAATGTAATGCAGCTCTCCACCTCACTGGGTCATTGTGTTTTTGCCGTGGAGCGCTACGAACTTGAGAGCATCCATTACAGCTAACTGCCTCTCTGAGTCTGGAAAAGTAAGGAAAGCTGTATTAAAAGTAGTTTTTAAAAGCACCAAATCCCCTCACATGCACTTGACTGTCTTTCACGCCGTCGAGGCACTTTTAACAGTCTCGTCCATATCCACAGCTTTCTCTGCTGATTTGTGCGTAAGATGATATTGCGAAAGTCCAAGTGCTCGAAAACATTTTCATCCTCCAGCTCCAAGGCTGTTCCCTGTCATAACACAAAGGCACTTATGCTGGCTTGTTTCCACATTGTACTTGAACAAAAATATATAGCCGTTTTTTTTTGTCCTGTATCAGTTCTCCACATTTTCATTTTGAGTCAGAAATATTGACATAGGTGTAGAAAAATAAACCAGAAGCAGAATGATAAGGATGCAAATTGCTTTGCTAAAAAAAAAAAAAAAATTAAAGAAAGAGATGGAAACACTTTGCACTCATAAGGATTCATTTCTAGTCCCTTGGGTTAAGCTTTGGGTTGCATCTGTCTCCTGCACTGATTGGTATTCACAGCAGAGAGAGTAATTAGCTCAGTGGCAGATGAAGCGTGGATGAGCCGCAGAACAATTGCTTGTTCTCTGCATCTCCAAAACATAACCGTGTGTGCGTGTGGATGTGTGTATGTTGGTGTGCATCCGCATGCGTGCACTTCTCTCCGAACTTCTGCTGTGTGTTTGCGCTACATATACTGCATGGGTCCCAGAAATGGCATGTCGGTTCCAGTCACAGCGCTGAGAGTTTTCTACATTAGCATTCAGAGGCATGCAGAAAGTGTGAAATGAACACTGCAAAAGCTGGAGATTAGGAAGTGAGTGATTTATTCTTTCCAGGGTGGTGTATCCGTATCCATGCCGTACCTTATTTATTTATTTTTTTAATGGTGGAAAAAAATATGGTGGTAGCAATGATGAGAACAGAATCGTCCTCGCTCATCTAGCTGACATCTTGCATCTTGAAGATCCTGAAGGATTTCTTTTACTCTCATACATTGCTATGTTTTTCCTGTTTCGAGCAGTGCCGTGGTTTTGGATGGGAAGATCTATGCTACAGGAGGCATCGTGAGCAGCGAGGGGCCAGCGCTGGGCAACATGGAGGCTTTCGACCCCTGCGCCAATGCCTGGACGCTGCAGCAGAGCATGCCATGCCCACTCTTCAGGCACGGCTGTGTGGTCATCAAGAAGTACATCCAGAGCGGCTGATGTCGGAGCTCAGAAATACAGGAGACTCTTGCCTCCCTTGCACACGCCTTCATTCTGTGCTCCATCACCTCACACTCTCACTGCCCCAGGATTACCAGTGCTGACACTGAAGTGTGAAATCTCTCCGTTAGCTCTCCTCCCCCCCTTTCTCATTCTCACTTATTCCATATCATCATCTCTCTCCTGCTCACAACCATATGGAATATACAGTAGAAACTCTTTATTACAGAAGGCACTCTGACTCAACAAGGTGCCTTCGCCACATCATGTATGCCACCTCTGTTGGCACTGAAGGTCTGGAGTGGCAATAGCCTTAACACTCCCTCACCACATCAATGCATGTGCACACCTCTCTCTCTCCCTCTCTTTGTCACTCTGGTCAGATTTCACTTCTTTGACTCGATTATTGTAGGTGACCAATTCATAGATGGTTTCCAGTGGTTTTGATCATCAGTGTAGCAATATTCTGTGATTTTCTTTTTCTTAAAGAAGGACTTTAAGAAGCTCAGTTCTGACTCTAATGATGTGAAACCTACACTACATCTTTATAATGAGGGGGAAAATATGAAGTGTTTACTTTGCACCCGAAATTTGGGTTGCAGGTATTCATAGCTATCAGTACTATAGTGAATTATGTTTCGAAATGGAGTGTGATTGTGTCAAATGTTGGTGGGGAAAAAAAGCATTCCATTTTCTCCAGGAGCTGAACCTGGAACTGTAGTACTGTAGGAGGAGACGATCTCACTGACTCTGTCATTTGCACTGTAAGGAATAGGATTTCGCATTTCCGAGCTGGACTCCCAACCTGGGCTGGTCTACAAGTTGGAGTTTCACACTGAACCGATGCACATTACTCTTGTACTCTGCCAAAGCACAAATAATCCGAAGGTCAGAGTGATTTCAAAATGTGATATTTTTACCGTTCTTTCCCACTGTTTGCTGAGTCCAGCAGCATTCTCGAAAATGCGTATGGAACAGAATGGGATTCTCTGTAAGTTTAGGGAAGAAGACAAAATATTGTTTATTTTAGGAACTTGACTTGTTGACAGTTGTTTCTAGACAAATGTATAGTATATTACTGAAATGGTTATGTACCAAAAAAAAGAACAATTGCTCATTGCCACATAGAGGTTATTGTTTCAATTAATGAGAGCCATTAATTAGAACAATAAGAAATCAAATATAATTGATTCCTAATGAGTTTTGTGTGTTTGCTTCATTTTATTTTATTTACCTGGTGGGTCAGCAGGTCGCCTCGGCATCTCAAAGTCCTATGCTACAAATAATGTTTATTTTCTCCTTGTGACAGCGTGGGTTTCTTCCAGATATTTAAGGTTTCCTCCTACCTCATAAAATACCAATACAATACTGGATTTGTGACTTTGCTGACCTGTGAACTGGGATCTCATCCAGGGTGTATTCCTTCTCCAAACATACCACAACCCTGAGTGGGAATAAAAAAAAATATAAAAAAAATTAAGCTCACTGAGTGTTTATTAGTTTAATAATTCATGAATAAATGATTCATATTTCAACATACAAGTATGTGTGTTTCTCCCATTCTTCTCCCAATTTGCTCCCCTGCTAATTTCCAGCCAGCTCTCATCCATCATATGAATGCCAACAACTAGGTAGAATAAAGACTAACGTATTTCCTCTGAGATAGTCGAGGCAGTCAACCGTATCTTTTCAAAATGCTGCAAATGCCGCATCAGAAGGCAGCGCAACACACTCAGAGGAAAGCCCTGTCTACCATCTAGACTCCTGATCATATACCATACATGGCAGCATCATAAGGATTCAATCAGGACTTGCCATCTCCTAAAAGGAGGGTGAACACTTTTCAACTCGGGTGCCTGTGTATGGATTTACAATCACATTCACCATGATATACTTCTGAATATTCAATCTGAATATAAATGATAGTGTTTAATCCCTCTGAAATTTGAAACTGCAAAAAGTCTGTTCAAATCTAATATGAGACATTTTGCCATATGCCTGGTACAATATTGTAGATTTATCATGCCATCGAAGACATTTCAATTCAACACATCTCTTTCTGCTTTGAAGTTAGACAAGAATCACACAGGGTCATGCAGCTGGCCGTGCACAACGTCACCTCCAATACTCTCACCCCCAGTTTTGTGCACTGGACCGGTTCATTTCCTGTCAACTATTTTATCAGCCGGGTTGTGTTAATAACAGATTGTCCTAGCCTGTGCCACTCTCTTGGTTGCTGTGCCATTAAATGTGTCTAACCGGAAGCTGGCAGCACTGCACCTGTCAGCCCCCAGCTCCATCTCAGCTAGAGAAGCCAGCACCCAAACAGCAATCAAACTCGGGCCTCACCCCCTTGCTGGCATTTAAACCAACCGGCGAGTGACCTGGACCATATCTCTTATAGGTGTTAACTGCTTTTTTTTTCTCTCTTTTCTGGACACTCATTAAAGCTCACTGTGAGTTTCGTAGCTGCTATCAATATTTTAACAAGCTTTTTATATCACTTTTTTTTTTGTTTAAGTTGTTTAGTGCTTTTTTTTCCCATAACAAATTCGATTGCTAGAGCTTTATTTGGATTGATAACCCTACAGTGGAAATCAATCGCTCTATGTTTCTCAGACTGTTCAGCTATTGTCTGACTCTCACAGATATCGGGTAAAAAAACACATCCAAATAATTATGCCTGAATGCCCGACAGTGCCTGCAAGATGTTTACACTGTATCAAAATTACTTTTTGCAGATGATTATTGAAATAGTTTTTGCCTCTAGGATCATATTAGTCAATCAGAAAAACTAGGCTGCATGTTCATGATTTATTAAACAATAGGTGAGCGTTATCTGTAGCGTTTTTTTCTTAAACCCCACGGACAAAACGCTCAGTGTGGTTCTGGATTTTTTTTTTTCACAACTCTTCCCATATTGAATTATTAAGTGTGTGTTGCGCGATCTCATGCCTCTGTAAATTTCGTGTTTGTCTTATGTTGTTGTTGATCCTTCATGCCTTCACATCCCTAATTTCATATTTACTGTGCAAAATGCTTTTCATCATATCTTTACCAGTAATCCAGGGTAGAAAATAAATTGCCTCACTTGTGTTCTCACATTAATATTTCTCATTAAAACTGTTATCTTATCTGAATGAGTAAACACCTGCCTATGCATAAATGCTATGTGTATTTAAGATAAAAGAGCATGAGCCCTACATCCATTTATTTTGTCTGCTTAACAGTGGATTTTTTTGTTGTTGTTTGTTTTCGGCAACAGTGACTGCTAAGCATTTGATGTCATTCTCAGAATAAGCATCTTTTTTATCCTCTTTGTACATGACACAGAATAATGGCTTCAAAAAGTCTGAATGCTGCTCGGTTTCTAGACAGTCAGGTTGATGCAGAAGGGCTTCAGCTATCTGCTTTAGGTGATGCAAATTACGCTTCACTGAAATGGTTGTCAATGCTTTTTAAACAATGGTGCTTTTGTGTCAGCTATTTCGCACTGATTTTTTTCCCCCTTTCATCAGATCTCCATTTGCATGAGCGGCTTAGCAGTAATTAAGGGGTAAATAAGAGCGCTGCTATTAAGGCATCATGACTCTTAGTGCGCTGGATGACATGACAAGGACACTTCAGTAGTGGAGGTTTGACCTTCATCTGAGACCGAGACACATTTTCAATAATGGAGTTGTGAGGACAGACGAGCAGGATAATTATTCTTTTATTCAAATCCTTCTTGTTTCAATGGAACAGCAGTAATTATTTGAATTCTGGGAGGAGAAACTGGAAAACTATTTGTTTGCAAAAACTAAAGGTACAACTTATACAGTATGTACCATTTCTTTTTTTGATAAAGCAAGTGCGTTGTGAGGAATTGGAGAGAACATTGCTCTGGGTTACTTTAATTTCATATTATGTTTTGTATCAGTTACATATTTATCCTGTTGGAATTCTAATGGGCTTCCACTGTACAATTCTCCTGAATGCAGAAATGACTCTGATGACGTTAGACATACAAGGATGAACTTAACTGAAAGCAAAGCAAAAAGAATACAAAAGATTTTTTTTTTAAATGATAGCAAAACAAGAAATGACATATTTTGCAATGACTCACATTATTTTACATTAAGCAGTTAATTTCTTTTGGCTCAGCTGAGCAAGATCTGTTTATTTCACTCATTCGTTTTCCCTACACTTGTCAGTATTGTTTACACACAGTATACTATTATTGTCAGGCTGTAATGGTACTGAAAATTTACTGTTTCTAATACTTTCAAATGCCTCAGCAATTTATTTTCCAAGTGGGAGAAAAACATGTGGGTGAAATTCTGTTTGCAATCAGTTAGTCTCCTTTGGGGTACTGTAGAACATTATGGAACATCAGACCAAGTGAAATTCTGGTGTACGAAATGACTGCAGCTGTTCAAGAGATTAACTGTTACAATATATGATGAAGGGTTAGGGTAGGGGTCAGGACTTTGTGGTCGCCAGTTCATGTGTGAAAGTGATTCCTCATGCTCCCAGAACCACTCTTTCACAATGTGAGACCAGGAATATGACCATGCCACCAGGGAAGGAAAAACTCCATTAATGGGACAGCCTGGTCATTCAGTACATACAGGTCATCAGCTGGCTTAATTTTATCATCATTTAATGTTGACCAACTAAAGCTACACCAGATCATAACACTGCCTCCAGAGGCTTGGTCAATCTGGACTTATCAGACCACATAACTATTTCGTTTTGCTTCATTGTCCAATTTTTATGCTCACTAGCAAGTTAAAGCCTTTTTTTGTGATTAGCTTCATTACCAATTGATTTATTATGTCCACACAGCTGTTTAGTCCCAGTGATTTGAGTTCTCATTACAGTGTATGTTTGCTGTTAAACATAGCTTTATGCAATTTCACTAATTGAATCATGGACTGAACCTGAAGAATCCAGAGGGAACCCACACAGAACATGTGATGCTCCATATAGACAGTAACCTGAACATGGGATCAAACTGAAGGAGCTATTTATTCAGTACAATTTATAGGGTTCTCTTGTCTAGCATTTTTTAATAATAATTGTCCACATAAGCAACTTTACAGAAATCCATAAGCCGTGGTGTCAGCGAGACTCTCATGAACAAGAAAAATGTCAGACCCAAAAAAGAACACATCCCCTTCTGAGTGACATTACATAGTGGGATTGTTGGTCTAGTGTTTATTTTTATTGTATTTATTATATTTAAGTTTTTATTTAAAGTTATTTCTAATCTCATCATGAGCTTCTCCAACCACACTAATATTATATTTAGCTTAATTAGTGACATGATCCAGTCATCAATAATGAAATATAGCCAGAGGGTATAAGCCACTAATTAAGAGTTGCAGTCAGAAGTTTACAAGCACTCATCATGAACATGAATGTCATGACTACTTGGCTCTTAGTGATTTCTTTGAACTGGTCTTTTTCGGGGAAAGAATGCGTGTACATCTTTAAGAAAATAAAATCCACAGGAATTTGGAGCATGTGTTAATAATTTTGTGTTTTAAATAAATAAATGGTCAAATATATGCATATAATCTTATCCACCATTCATCCATCTAGGAACCTCTGGAGGCCAATGGTGACCATTGTAATTATTCACCCTTATCCAAATATTGTAGAAATTACCAAATTGTCCAAGCCCAAGGGTGCTCAACTTCCTGTTAGTGATGATGATTGACTACAGCTTATAGCTTTTCTATTTAAAAAAAAAAGCATATAGAATGTAAAAAACTTTTGTTTGGCAGCACTGACTGGATTAACCAACAGAGTACAGTGTGAAGGTACAAGGAGATCTTTGTAGATCTGCAAAAGTAGATAGTTTTACACAAGGTAAAAATGTTTCTTGAAACCAATATTCCAAAATTGGTTAGGGTTAGCTAACCCTAAGTTATTTGGCGATGATGGAGGAACCAATCCGTCATCCAGCTGAGAAAAAATTGGTTGGAATAGTCAGGAGAAATCTAGAAACCACCTTGGTACAGACCTGGAAGCTGATGGAACACTAGGATCTCTGTTTTACTTTACATCACCATGGACTAGGCTGCTATACAAGAAAGTAGGTCCTGTTTCAAAATGGACACCTTTAGGGTTGACTAAAGTTTCAAAGTTTTTGTTTTGAGGAGTGGCGATGAGGCATTTAACCCAAACAACAGTGTAAACTGTTAAACATGGTGGTAGCATTACGTTTGGGGGCTTCTTACTACAGTACCACAAAAGTGGATGGAATAATGAAGGATTTCTACCTCAGAATTCTTCAGCATAACCTCAAATCATCAACTACTGTAGATGGTTGAAAATGACAAAATTTAGTCAAATCACACATCAGAGCTGGTTGTGAAAGGCATAAAGCAGACTAACTAAGCTTTTGGAGCCACAACTCTATCACACAAAATGTGCACTTGTTTTAAAAGTCAGGTCTGTGCCAGGAAACCAACAAATGTAACTGAATACTACCAGTCCTGCCAAGAATATAGCATATACAGTGGGGCAAAAAAGTATTTAGTCAGCCACCAATGTGCAAGTTCTCCCACTTAAAAAGATGAGAGAGGCCTGTAATTTTCATCATAGGTATACCTCAACTATGAGAGACGAAATTTTTTTAAAAATCCAGAAAATCACACTGTAGGATTTAAGAATTTATTTGCAAATTATGGTGGAAAATAAGTATTTGGTCAATAACAAAATTTCATCTCAATAATTTGTTATATGCCCTTTGGCAATGACCGAGTTCAAACGTTTTCTGTAAGTCTTCACAAGGTTTTCACAGACTGTTGCTGGTATTTTGGCCCATTCCTCCATTCAGATCTCCTCCAGAGCAAGGATGTTTTGGGGCTGTCCGCTGGGCAACACGGACTTTCAACTCCCTCCAAAGATTTTCTATGGGGTTGAGATCTAGGCCACTCCAGGACCTTGAAATGCTTCTTACGAAGCCACTCCCTTGTTGCTCGGGTGGTGTGTTTGGGATCATTGTCATGCTGAAAGACCCAGCCACGTTTCATCTTCAATGCCCTTGCTGATGGAAGGTTTTCACTCAAAATCTCATGATACATGGCCCCATTCATTCTTTCCTTTATACGGATCAATCGTCCTGGTCCCTTTGCAGAAAAACAGCCCCAAAGCATGATGTTTCCACCCCCATGCTTTACAGTAGGTATGGTGTTCTTTTGATGCAACTCAGCATTCTTTCTCCTCCAAACACAAGTTGAGTTTTAACCAAAAAGTTCTAGTTTGGTTTCATCTGACAATATGACATTCTCCCAATCCTCTTCTGGATCATCCAAATGCTCTCTAGCAAACATCAGACAGGCCTGGACATGTACTGGCTTAAGCAGGGGGACACGTCTGACACTGCAGGATTTGAGTCCCTTGCGGCGCAATGTGTTACTAATGGTAGCCTTTATTACTTTGGTCCCAGCTCTCTGCAGGTCATTCACTAGGTCCCCCGTGTGGTTCTGGGATTTTTGCTCACAGTTCTTGTGATCATTTTGACACTACGGGGTGAGATCTTGCGTGGAGTCCCAGATCAAGGGAGATTATCAGTGGTCTTGTATGTCTTCCATTTTCTAATAATTGCTCCCACAGTTGATTTCTTTACACCAATGCAACCACAGGGGGTGCACAATCCAGTGTCTTCTTGTGCCAGTCCCAAGTCTGGGAGGGTTGTGTCAGAAAGGGCATCCGATGTAAAACATTTGCCAAATCAATGATGCGAATCACAAATATCATTTCCATACTGGATCGGTCGGCCGGGTTAACAACAATCGCCACCGGTGCTGTTGACCTACAGGGTTCCAGTGGAAATTGGGCTACTGTTGGTCGAAAAAGGAGAAGAGGATGGCGTATTTGAAAGCAGAGGGAGAAAAGGAAAGGCAAGAGTTTAGGAGTGATAGTAAGGTGCATATATACTGTGTGTCCAGGAGACCAGGTGGAAAGGTACAGTATCAAGGCTAGAAGCTTAGGATCAGGGTTCAAATTGTTTTACCATGGTGTGGATAGGAAAAGAAATGGAGTAGGAGTTA
>JAOVVA010000002.1:16756285-16767495 GCA_028565275.1 Leiocassis micropogon | reverse complement strand
CTGTTGCTCATGAAATTAATGTTTTCTCTACCATAAGCCGTCTTCAAAGGCGTTTCAGAGAATTTGGCAGTACATCCGGCCTCACAACCGCAGGCAACGTGTAACCACACCAGCCCAGGACCTCCACATCCAGCATGTTCACCTCCCTGAATAAAAGTGTTGTGTTTATATTTTTGTTCAGTGTAGATAAGTGACAAACTGTTCACAAATTTAAACTCAATCTCAAGAATAAAAAAGTTCAGGATCAATCCAAACCAGTCACCCAAACTGATGAAGTTATTTCACCTTTGATTCCCACATATTATTTCAAAAACTTGCTCTTTTTTTCATCCACTGTCTTAACTGTCCTTTCAGTTTCCACCTCTTTTGAGGACTTCAGCCCTTTTTAAATGGACAGATGGAAAATTCCACAGTTACTTTTTTCCTTTTCATTACTCTCTTTCTCTCTCTTTCTTTGTGTCTTTTAGCAATCACCTTTATCAGGGTTTTCTCTCTTATCCTCACTCCAATAACAACCGTGCTCACACCCACACCAATCTGTGCTGCTCCTGTCATCTCTTGCCAGTCATTTTTCATGGTACTACGCCTCAGGTTTTTCTTTTGAGTTTTTTATCGACAGCACAATTGTGATTATTTCTACTAGCCTTCCAACAACTTAACAATAAGATATAACTTACTTTTATTCCTCTAACCTGGGAAAGACTATGGGGAGACTATGGGAAAATATATCTATTGTTTTTGGTCCAGTTTCTGAACTAAAAATTCTTAACAGTAAAAAATTGTTACAGGATGTTGTTCAGGTTTCTTCAAGTCTGTCGTTAATCAGAACTTACATTGTGCATTACAGTAGGTCTTGGTCATTATACATTTAGGCATTTGGCAGATGCCCTTATCCAGAGCGGCTTACATTTTTATCTCATTATACATCTGAGATAAATCTGAGATTATACATCTGAGCAGTTGAGGGTTAAGGGCCTTGCTCAAGGGCCCAACAGGGACAACTTGGTAGTCATGGGATTTTAACCTGGGACCATCCGAACTGTAGTCCAATGCCTTAACCACTGAGCTACCCCTGACCCCTGATTATACATTTCCCTGCTCTGCAAACTGACTGTGAAATTTGTCACCATGAGTATGAGTACAATGTAGGCAGAGGTGGAAGGAAGGAAGGAAGTACATTTCACTTTGTTACTCTCCTTAAGTACAGTTTTCATGTACCTGCACTTCACTTGAGTAGTTTTATTAATGGATGCTTTTTACTTTTAACTCACTACATCTTACAACAGGTATCTGTACTTTCTACTTAACTACATTTCTGCATGGCATTGCATGTCATAACCATAACCAGTGGTATGTAGTATTTGACATTTTAATATCACCTCCTGCTGAATATTATACACAATTGTGTGATTTGCCTTCTCTCCCTAAAATACTCAATCATGTAGCAGATGTTTAAAATAAAAAATAGAGAAGTTAATAGAGATGGTTGCAGACACCAATGCCGACAGCATGTTCACAGTTGGGATGTGTACGGGGATGACTTAATAGCTAAAGTGAGCTAATGCAAGCTCAGTACTTTTAATACTTAAGTAAATTTAAGGGTAAGTAATTTTCTGCTATTACTCAGGTATAATTGTAAATGGAGGACTTCTACTTTTACTTAAGTAATACTTTTCTAGGGTATCTCTGCATTTACTCAAGTACATTTTCATGTACTTCGCTCATCTCTGAATGTAAGTAATCAGGGTCAAATTCCACAACTCTCGTTCCATGCAAAAATGCATTCCAAAGTTCACCTGAGACTCATATAAAGCTTCTGGGAAAAGAAAAAAGTTACATTTGTACTAAATGCACTGTAACTTAGTGGGACTCAGTGGGATTACGAAAGCTTCATATGAGGCTTTGCTGTACTTTGGAATGCACAACGAGAGTTGTGGAATATTGTATTCATGTTTCATGTGGCATATTTGTTTAGAATTTGGATGATTTTATATTCATTGCAGTTCATAATCATGCAATGGATTTCTATTTTTCTCTTAACTCTATGTGCAAAAAATATAATAGTCCCTCACTCACTCACTTACAGTAAGTAATGGCTTTATCCTGTTCAGGGTTGCATTAGATACAGAGGAATTGTCACAGTACACCAAATTCACCCACATATACTGTAATTGTTGTTTGGCAGATCAGCAGATCCCGAAGAACCTGGGGGAAACCATTGCAGCACAGAAAGTAACCTGATCTCAGGGTCTAATTAGGGATCCTGGAGCTGTGAACTGGCAACTGCATGTGTCATATTTAATTCACTTTTATTAATAGATATTGTCACAAAGACATTTTACGACTGATGTAGATGCCCTGATGTAGATTTAGATCGAACTAGAGACAACAGTGGCAAGAAAAAACTTTCGAACATGTTATGAAGGAGGAACCTTAAGTAAAAGTCAATATTGTTCATCAATTGTTGTTTTTTTTTTATATTTTTTTTTATTCATGTCACAAGTAGCACATAATGTAAAAAACTTTTTTGACGTTGACTTTTTTTTTTCGTTTCTGTAACAGCTCCCAGCTGACTGATTGAATAGTAGTTCAAGAACTGTAATGGCAAACCCTTTAAAGCTCCATGCTGTCTGACTGTATTATTCTAGCACAGATTTCCCTAGCTGTCTCATCACTACAGTAACTCTTTATAATGGGTCTCGGTGTAAAGTGAACACTTTGTAAAGTGATACATTTCGAAGTTCTGGTGTTTGGATCACATTTCAGTGTTATAGAGCTTCTGAAATGCTGCTAGAGAACTTTCTATTTTACATTCTCAGTATATAGAAAATGCATTTATGAATTCACAGAATTGATATCTGGCTTCTCAGGCTTGTTTTGATGCTGGATTCGATATTGTAACACCTGTCTACATAGATCTAACAAATATTTTACCTTGTTTCAGATATTTATTCAATCTATAGCTTGTACAATCTGAAACATCAGCAGC
Source organism: Leiocassis micropogon (assembly GCA_028565275.1). Lineage (NCBI taxonomy): Eukaryota > Metazoa > Chordata > Actinopteri > Siluriformes > Bagridae > Leiocassis > Leiocassis micropogon. The sequence continues at coordinate 16,764,506 of JAOVVA010000002.1, read as the reverse complement.
TCTATTCAGGGGAGCTTTTCTATGAGGAACATGAACGTCATTTGCATAACTAATATGTTAGCAAAACATAACTACACAACCTGTTAAGACAAAAAGACATGAGAAAATGAATGGCTGAGAACTAAAAATGAGCATGGGCCTGTCAATAAAGGGGAAACAGAACGGTCCAGTGTCCATTCAGCTGGTGCTAAAACATGGACGAACCAAAACTCTCACATTGACCAGTGGGAATTTCTGTATATTAGAATAGCAATAAAAAATGTCTGAATGCACTTTTCCCATACAGAAATGTAATATATGTGCATAAATGTCCAAAAATAAAGGAAAGGTTTCATTACATATATAGTTACTGGCCACTTCGTTAGGTATACCTTTCAACTGGTGATTAATGCAAGTAGCTAATCAGCTAATCACATGGCAGGAACTCAGTGTGTTTAGGCATGCAGACATGATCAAGACAATCTGCTGAAGTTCAAATCGAGCGTTAAAATGGGGAGGAAAGGTGAAGTGGCATGGTTGTTGCTGCCAGACGAGCTGGTCTGAGTGTTTCCAAAACTGCTGATCTGCTGAGAATCTATTGGGTTTACAGAGAATGGTGTGAAAATTTGCAGTCGTTTCTTTTAATGATTTTAACCAGCAGTATTCCTCTCATGTTAGTACCTTAAGTCTGTGAAGGATGGCACCACACTGTTTCGCCTCCATTCACACTGCTGTTGCATAACACTGTTAAGGGACTATCAGAGAGGAAGAACACTGCTGAGTGATCAGACATGCACAGGCATGAACACCCCAGCACACTGCTGGGATATGAACAGTATAATCTGTATAAATCCTTTCTCAGCATCATAAGCTACAATATACACCAAACCAAACCATCACATCCCCATGCAGACTGGCCCAAACTATGGCCACAACTTTGGATGCATACAATTTTATGGCACGTCTTTGTATGTGGTTATTTTTTTCCATACTGGAGCTGAGGGACTCAAACATGTTCCAGCATGCTTGACGTTGACCTCAACCCCTCTGAACTCCTTTGGGATGGACTGGAATGCTGACAACATTACAAGCCTTCCTGTCCAACATCAATGCCTGATTCACTAATGCTTTTGTGGCTGAATGAGCAAAATCCCACAGCAATGCTCTAGTGGAAAGCCTTCCTTAAAGAGTGGAGGCTCTTATGACAGCAAAGGGGGACTAAAGCTGGAACGGGATGTTCAAAAAGCCCATATCGGTGTGTTGGTCAAAGGAGGCATATACAAGGGACGTTCAAGTTGAACAAGGACTTCTGATTGTGCAGAATAACAGAACACAGTTATAAGAAGATAAAACTACCTCTATTTCTCTATATAATCCCCTGATACACTAATGCACTTATCCCAGTATCTAACTAATGTTTGGATACCATCAAGGTAGAACGTTTTCCCAGTATGCCATGATTAGACTGCTTGCTTTATGTCTAAATTACTCTCTTTCCAGGAACTTCTTTAATGGCCCAAACATGTGAAAATGGCAAGGTTAGGATTGTCGAGGGGGTGTGGCAATAATTCCCAGCTGAGTTCCTGTAATGTGCAAGTGGTGTCTGTGAATGATTGTGTACAGTTTCTACAGATGTCTCTTGGGGACAAGTTACTTGTTGATTTTTGTGGCTCAGGTGTTCCACTCACTGGACGTTCTCGCGAATGACTGCAGTGGATTCTGGGGGATCTTGGCCAGGTCATCATTCATGAACATACAGCCTTTCTGTAAAATGTTTGCACCATCCAAATGTTTTATTACGGCTAAGAGTCTCAGCACCTTACTGCGCTTGAAGTCTTCTGTAAATGTCAGTAGGTTTTACTCCTTCATTCATGAGAAATTTCATCATAAGTCCTAATGTGTTTTGCCCCTCATACTTTTGATGCTATAAAGTTTTTATGCCTTACCTGCCTCGGCTGCTCTTGCATTTATTTATACATATATATTTGCTTTTTTTTTTTTTTAGATTTAGCCTAAAATTTTCTTTCTATTATCAATGTCATATTATGTGGTCTTAATTATAATTGCTTTTTCAGATAAGAAATAGAAGTGTATCTCAGTAGGTCTGGTCTGGAATCAAAATACAACACAAATCCTAAAAAGTACCCTGAATGACGGGGTTAAAGAAAAGTCATATGAGTGGTGGCTTCTAATGAATAATTCTGACTGGTATCCTGAACAGATTGGTGTGAGTGAGGTATCTAGTGCCCTTGAAATTCAAAAAGAGGTTCAATGTGGACAGAGAAAATTGTGCTTGGAATGGGGTTAGTGTTATGCATACATCAATACAGAAAATCCTCAGAGATGCTGGCTGAAGAGCCATCACCATCTGGACTGTTTGTGCTGGGTTTGTTCCAGGAGCTGGAACTGAGAGGAAAGCTTGTGCAGAAGAGCTAGGAAACGCTTCCACCAGCTACATTTGCTAAAATCACACCCAGCCCAAAAATAGACGAGCAGTATGAAGCAGTACAAGCAACTTTCTGCTGAAGCCTTTAGAGCCGTGCTGCTTTGATACAATCAGGATAAAAGGGGGGAAAAAACAAGGCTCTTTTTGTCATGTGGATAGAAAGTTTTATTCAAACAGACCTCATGAAACATGATGTATTTGGCCAAAATTGATTCTACTAATAAATTCAGTGAGGAGATGTAGCAGGCTTGTCACGCAGGTTCCTCTGTATGATTCGCAGGACATTGCTTGTGTGTGACTGGCACTCTATAAATGGCACAGTGGTTCTTCACCTGTCACTGCTGGGCATGACATGATGCTGGCAAGAGACTGAGAGTGTGTGAGAGACCGTTAGTTGCTCTTGTGGGGTTGTGTGTTCATAATACTGGCAGTTAGTCCAGGGAGCTGGACAAAGGTCGCACAGTGACTGCAACCTTCATTTGTTACACTTCTCAATAATGTCTCTCTCTCTCGCTCTCTCTCTCTCTCCTACAGTACATAACATACTCTCAATGCCCTGAACAGAGTGGATTCCCTGTTATTAAGAAATTCTGGAGCTCACTCAGCTTTTTGCTTCATGATGATAAAGTAAAAATCCTTGCTCATGTGAGTATTTTGTAAAAATGCTTCTGTAGTTCTTTGCAGAATCCAGCTCAGCATGTGTTAAATAATCAATTTTATTTTTTTAGACAAATTTATTCATTCATTAATTTCAGATACCTCTTGTTCTGTAGAGGGTCACGGGAGGCCTGCCGCCTATCCATCGCAGGGCATGCACACAGACACTCACATACTCATTCACACAATTTTGGAATACCAATTAGCCTACTCTGCATGTCTGTGGAACCAAAGTAAAACCAGAGTACCCGGAGGAAACCCAGAATTTAACCATTAGTACAGTTAACAATAATAAAGTAAATTAACACATGTATTCATTTGACTACATTTTTATGAAATACACTTGTGCATTTTTATGAAATACACTTGTGCATTTTTATTACATTTTTTCATAACTAAGTTCACATCAATAAGTCAATAATAAATGACATTGATAAATAAATTAACTTTGGTCTCCAGGTCTATATACAGTAAAGGAACTTAAGTTTTAATTAAGGTGTTGGTTTATTTCAGTCATTCTAGGTCTTATTTTATAAATTGTTATGAACATTTATTAATGTATATGTTACTTATTCAGCATAATTGACCTAATAAAAAAAATACTAGTGTGAGTTACTTTGCTAACATTATTAAGGTGCATAAAGCCCTTAATTTGATCCCAAACTGCTATGATTTCAGAAAAATAGAAGCTGTCAAAAAATTGTATGACCATACCTGTAAAATTTTAAATGTCCAATCACCAATTTAAAAAAAGACCAAGGTGAGATTTGTTAAGGAAGTGTGTGGTAGGTTCATAGCTTCTGTAGTCACAGGCCTACTGTATATTGTTAGTGTAACTGCTGTGTTAAATTTCAGTCATGCTTTAATTGATGTCAGTCAAGAACTTTAATGTAAAGCACTACCTGATTGCTCCACAGCAGATCCGCGAACAACTTGGCACAGGTTTTATTCCTGACGTAACCCTCCTGTTTTATCCGGACTTGGGACTGGCATTTCATCCAGTGGTTGGGGTTTGGGCATTGGGTGGGAATGGAACCCAGCCCTTCCACATGGCAAGCAGAGAAACCTAAACAATATTTATTACAGATATACAAAAAAAAATACTGCTTATACCAGAATCTGATGAATTATAGAAACTTTTCTATTTTTCTTAAGATGACATTAACAATAAATACCGACCAGTCAGCACTGCCTACAGATAAATCTGCAAAATCAAATTTGCCTTAATATAAATCCTGTTCCAAGCATAATTACAAGTAATACTTCACAATATGGAATGCATTTATTTAAAATGACAAAAATGCATTTGCTACAGAGAGAGATTTTAAAAGAGAGACAGCACTTCAGGATTAGAGTTATGTTAGACTGCTCCTTAAATAACTACATGGACAGTAAAGTATTGTGGCGTGGGCGGGGCGGCGGCTGACGACCAGCATGCCTTGCGGGGATGTCGGTGTGTTCACCATGTTGGGGAAAGGTGTTTGGGTTAGTGGCTTCGGCCCTGTTTGTCTTGTTGATGTGTGTTTGTGACTGTGTGGTTTATGCTGTTTCGTGTCATGACAAATAAAATACTCCCAGCCATTTGCATTGGGCAGCAAGGAAGCTCACTCGTCTCTCCAAGTCCCTTCGTAGCGGTGAAAAACGCTACAGTATATTGATATAAGTATAGTCTATAAGACCAATCATATCTTAATTATTGATCTTGATACAGTTGATACAACTTCTATGTATTATAAAAACTCATTCCATATGGGGTTTCGAATTATAGTTGTAACATCCATCTATCTATGCATTGTTTCCTTGCTGTTCTCTGAGCCCCAAACAACTTCTTTATATTCTGCATGCATTCTTTATTATTCATGCTTTCTGGGTGTTCCTTTAATAAAAAACAGTGAGCAGCTGGCCTTATCAGGATGACTCAGTCATTAGGATTTCCGCTTTAGCTCAGCATGCGGCTATAAAAGTTCGGCTTCGAATCATGAACAGGCAATATGGCACCTCTTAACTGCCCTTTCATCATGCCCTTACTTTATTTGCTAGGTTTCTCATCTTGTTATGCGCTAAAGTGCTGTGTCTTGGTCATGTCTGGCATAAAACAAGTTATTTACAGAGCTCCCTAAAGGCACCTGGCAGTCCTTCTATTTGGATTTGCTTTTTTTTTTTCACAAATGAAGCTGGCAGTTGAGCCAGGCACATTTGACAAGAGTGCATTGATCTGTATGGATGTGAGTTTGGGGTTTTCTCTGCTGTTTGAAACAGAAGCCAAAAGTAGACTTCCTTCAGTCTGTAATTACACTCAGGACAAAATGTCCTCTCCATGAGATGCTGGCAAACAGTCACAGTGTATTAGAGCAGTATGCAAGCTGAATCTCTGCCACAGTATCTATTGTTCTCAGCCTGTTTTTCTGGCTGAATATACATATTCTCTGGGCTTGTGAGAAATGTATTTATTTTTTACTTTACAACTAAATACTGTATATTTCAGTCATGTACTGTATATGTTCAGTATGTAGATAATTAGCCAAAGTAATCATTGACACCATGGATTGCTCTAATGCATATTAGAGTGCATTTTCAAGATTCAAAACCACTTTACACTTTTACAAAATTTAATTTACCAACAACCAGCATTACTGACGTCTCTTTAAGGTGGAATACAGAAAATGATTGCTGAGTCTGTCCCCAGTCAAGCATATATGAATAAAATTTTAAATCACATTCCACCAGTTGGAATAGTGCTTATAGAAAGGCTTGAAAACGAACAATGCTGAAACATGATGAACAGAACATTTACATAGCCATATACGTCTCGAGAGGTGATTGAAGCATGCATTGTGCAGAATTAGTACAGAGGATTTAATCTCAGTATTCAGAACTCAGATATAAATATAGACTTGAGTGCTACTCAGACAATCGTCTGGAAGTCGCAGACGAAATCAGAGTTTGAATAAGACAGAGCCGTGTCTCTGTCTTCCTGAATTTGGACCTATGTGGCTCAAGCAATAAGCAGTATTACATTCAGAAAAACTGTGACACAGTCATCCCACTTTCCCCGAAGGTTCTGGGAGATTTTCACATATTAATAGTAGCTTCCTGAAACCCACTACAGTGGACCCTCTGCAAACAAATTTTCTATTCCCAAGTCAAAACTTTGGCTGGATTTTGCTTTGCCATGTGAAGCAGTTTCGGCATATGAGTGATCAAGCCAGTCGAGCGTACTTCCAGGAACCGGTCATAACTTGTTTGCGTCAAGTGAAAGCCAAGTGAAGCGAGTTTACATATTTTTTGTGTTTTTTTGTGCAAGATTTAGTTAATCTTGTATTAATTAATTAACCGAGGTTACACGAACACCGGACTTTTATCTCATCACCAAGTCCAAGAAAACAAAAGACACACAACCAACACTCAGTATACAGAATGTGTATTATACAAAACAAATACTGCAGTGCACAAAATATGATGCTTTACAACTATATACAAAATATTTTAGTGTGTATATGATTTAATGATTTTTTTGACTGGATATATAGTCCCAAGTCCTGTATACTGTGTGAGTGTGTATCCTGAATAAAGCGGAACCAAAACACAACTGATAAGCCAATACATCATATGGGAACAGATTATAAAAAATGATCGGCAGCTTCATAAAAACCCCTTACGTGGCTGTGCTGCATGCATCAAGAGGAAAATGGAGCCACTCTCAGTTTCGTTTTTAAAGCGAGCGGTGCCATGAGGAATCATAAATTAAGGTTAAATTGAGGTTTAATGTCGAGTTGTTAAATGTTTTGCTTGTTTTTATATGCAAAAATATAATTTTAGTGTTGGAAAAGGGTAATATTGGTAATATTTTTGGGTAGCTGGAACAGATTATTTGCATTTACTGTACAAATTTCACCTTAAATTTGTATGCCAAGGTACCACTGTAATTATATACAATACTGTATCCTTTTTTTGTTTTGTTTTTTTCAGAGATTGAGCAAAATATACTGGTTTGCAAACACATTCAGCTCTCTCTCTTTGCGCTAAGTGAACCTAACACTTTTCTTAGTGGGCATGGCTTTACATTCATCATCTTATTTTCTCTCTGTCGAGTTCCCAGCAGCACAATGACACAGTCGTCAAAAAAACAAATCAAATTTATTCCAGAGTAGAGTAAAGTGTACTCCTGCCTTCAATAATAGTGAGAATAAAGTCAGTTTTAGGTTAATTTTGTAATGATTCATTCATGCATCTTCTATACCGTTTATACTGTAGAGGGTCGCGGCAGGGTAGACCCTGGACCAATCCATCGCAGGACACACACACACGTGCAAACTCGACGCACACAGACCCAAGGCAGGAATCGAACTCTTGACCCTGGAGGTCGAGGCCACAGTGATATGATATATTTTTTATTTTACTTTTTTTTTTTTGCATGTTAAACTTTCTGCATTTAGCCAAGGGGCTTTACAAATGTTGAATCACTAAAAGTTACTGGTAACTTTGAAATGATTGAATGCTAAAATAAGTGTTTGCATTATGGAATGTCTGTTAACAGGTGTTTGCATCCCCAATATTTCACAGTGAATTTTATCCCATGGGTTGGAAATAAACTAAAAGGAAAATAAAATAAAATGAGAAATGGCATCTGATTCCAATATTAAATATGTTAAGACTTTTCTTTACAGATATTGTCACATTTCCTTTAAAGGAGTGCACAACCAAACAAAATATAATGATATTAATAAATTACAAAATAATAAAAATGAACGGATTGATTTGGTAAAACATTATAAAATAATGTACATACTGCACGCATACAAGCGTTTCCATGAAGGTCATTCATTATTTCATGGCATTAACTTTTGTGCACAATTAACTATCAGAGCATGATTCTATTTTCTAAATATGATGTGCTGGCTCATGTGTTTTGATAATTACAATTTCAACTATTTACACAACAATTGTCTATGTATTAGGCTCTTATTAGATGTTTATTTCAGCGCTTGTCATTTTCTCTCTCGAATGTCACCACAATTTTATTTATTTTTTTACATTTTCAAATGGTCTCCTATTTTAATACTGCATGTCACAGCAAAATAAAAATGGTTATTCTTTTTCAGTCTGCATTTTCTGCCCCCCCCCGCGCTTTATTGTATT
>JAOVVA010000002.1:16736300-16751300 GCA_028565275.1 Leiocassis micropogon | reverse complement strand
CTGTACCCCTTTATTCAGCTACTGCTTCAAAGGTTTGAAGTGTTACCTCCAAAAGGAGTGAACAGTGCAGGTGTTTCTTTTCAGTGTGAAATGCTGTGCTGTATTGTTCTTCTTGATTGTATTTGGCACCACCATTTAAAGCCTATACAAAATACTCCTCATTTCTGTAGCAGTGGCATTACATTCTTGCAGTCGATAGTAAAGCAGGTGCCATTGGTCTATAGAGAGTCATTTACTGCAATCTTGCGTCTCTTGTTGGTAGTTATAGTGGAATGTCTAGATCAAGCTGTACTTTTAACTTTAAGGTTGATTGCTGCATGTAAGGAAAAATGCAATAAATTATTGTCCAAATGGATTATTAGATATTATTAATTATTAATATTAGATATATACAGTAGTTAGAAATATGACAGTGTTGAAAATAAAATCACCAGTGTCCTTACTTTTTAAAGGAACTAATTACTGTCATTAAAAAGTAATCAGTTACATTACAGCGTAATGGCCGTAAGTACGGTTCATCATGTTCATCACCGCGAGTTTTGGCGCTGTGATTCGGTTTCCATCTTTCTGTGCGTCAGTCGCAGAAGCTCGAGTACCTTGCAGAACTTCGCGGAACGTCGGGCGGTCAACACCACTTCTCACCGCAAGTCAAACCGCATAGGTGAGATAGGGGTATAACAGCAGGAATAACAGAGGGGCGGGTTATCGGGGGCGGGGCTTGTAAGACGATTTTCACGCACACATACATACACACACACACACACACACACTAATGGAATGACTGCTGTCTGGCTCACAGATTACATAAATTGTCTGAATAACGGATTACATTTTTGAAAATAGAACTAAATAACTGAGTACTTAAATGGCGAACCTAACATGTTAGATTACTCGTTACATCAAAAAAAGTAATCCAAGTACTCTTATGTTATACCGAACACTGAAAATCACTATATCACCAATTTGTTAAAATTCCAGTATAAAAACACATAAGGTGCTAAGCCATGAGATTTAGAAATGTGATAATTAGGTTGCACACTTAATTATGATAATTAGATTATGATCATCAGTTATTGAGTTTAAAAAAAAAACATATTCTAGAAGCTGGTATTTAATTTGGCAGTTATATTTGCTGCTAACTCAAGAAGAAAGAATACAGGGTTGTTGCTTTGCTTTTGCTTTGAGTGTCATTTAATCTTAATGAATTTATAATTAAGCAATATAATGAGAAGGAGTACTCTACTGCAGGATATACAGTACTATATCCAGCAGTACAGTACGACCTAAAGTCTTATATTGCTTTTATACAACAGTTTCACAAACAGCATTTATTATTGACAGATTCAGATTTGTTGCTTTATTTAACCAAACCAAACCGACCTACTTTTTCCCTTGCTGGTGACTGACAGTATAATTAACAGTTGTAGAGCAGCTGGGATGCGGCGTGATACATATACTTAAACGTCCCAATGATGTTAGTGTCCATTATCACCACTTGTGAAATGCTTCTCGTCCAATCAGATCAGACTGCTCAGTCCGAATTAGCTTTGTATAACATTAGTTATCTGTTTAACCTGTCATAAAGACAATCAAACCACCCTCTGCCTATTGTACACTTGTGCCACTGTAAAATAGCATGCTATGGTTATGAGGATTTTGTGCAAGCTAAAGTTCTCAAGGACAACATTATTAAACAACACTCAAGTGGAAAAAGTTGCAGAGCCATAGAAAGGAAAATAAAGATTGCTGTCAGTACAATTAGTTTGATAATATGAAGGTGAATGGTTCATTGAACCACGTCCAATCTTCCCTGGAGATGTTTGCCGCACAAGATTTTGCAACTCTCTCATACCAATAATAAATAAAGAGAGAAGCCAACATTGATTTGAAAAGAGCTGCATGCGGACATAAAGTCAGCAGGGACGACTGTCACACAGACCATTTCCACACTTCTAAAAGAGCTTACACCAATTAGAACCTTATTTGTACATATACTTTAGTCAGATCATTTTAAAATGGCATTGATTCAGCTGGTCTTTGTCAGAGTGAGGAGTCAAGAGAGAGATTCAGACTCAGCGCTTTGGTTTGTTTCTCTGCAAATGTGTATGAGATTGCGAAATGCTGCAAAGCAACCAAAAGTAACCACCAGGAAATTGAAGTAAGAGGAATGGCTAAAATTGAAACTAAAACGTAAAATGACAATTACTTCTTGCGACAGACATATCAATGCTGTAACCAACAGTGTTGGGTGATGTTACTTTTTAAAATAATTACATTACAAAATTACTGTCAATAAAATGTAATCAGTTACATTACAGCGTTACAGTACGTTCTGATAAAAGTAAAGAGTTTTAGTACAGTTAGAGTGATTACGTTTACATCTTTCCGCACGTTGGTCCTCGCAGACCTTGCAGAACTTCGCGGAACTTCAGGCGGTCACTCGCGGCGGCTCACAGTACCTAACACCGCTTCTTACCGCGAGTCAAACCGCACAGGTGAGATAGGGGTATAACAGCAGTAATAACAGAGGGGGGGGGGTTATCGGGGCGACGATTTTCACACACACACACACACACACACACACACACACACTAATGGAATCACTGCTGTCTGCCTCACGGATCACATTTTTGAAAATATAACTAATAACTGGGTACTTAAATGGCGGACCTAACGCATTAGATTACTCGTAATCCAAGTACTCTAACGTTCTAAGTACTTTAAGTATTTTGTAACGCGTGACACCCAACACTGGTAACCAACAGTAAAAAATTGCGAATAATTGCTTTGCCCCATTTTGGTAGTTTGTAGTGTCCAAACACGTCTTTTTTTAAAACCATAATGAATATCTGCTTTTCTAAGTACAACATAGAAACGTATGTGTATATATACATTCGTGGATGTATAAGGATATTATTGTTTATTGAATAACAAAAACAAAACTCATGAGCTCTCACAGAATCTAATCTTTTTATTTTTATTTTGCTGGCATTATCAAGGCCATGTAACCATAAACCAAATCTATTCCTTACATCGCCTTCTTTTTCCCCTTGTTCATTTTTGCTCCTTGTATTTTGTGGAAAGTTAATCAAAACCAGTGGAGCTGGTACATAAGTTTTTTCCCATTTCAATTCTAATGCTCAGAGCACTGAGACGGCCAGTTGGAGCTACTGTTTTTATGAATTACTCTGCGCCTTTCTGTTTGACACTACAATCAACTGTTATCACCCCATACAGAATGGCACATCAATCATGGCTGGAAATCCTCCGGCACCTCGGGTTAAAACAAACAGGCCTGTACCACTGCTGCCGTTACTATAATGTGATTCATTGTGCCGAGTGAGGAAGTGGCAGACAAAGTCAGTTTACAGTGCATGGCTGCCTATGATTTACCAATGTGTTGTAAATTGGCAGAGGGAAATCAATGGCAAGTGCTATGCTTGTGTTCAGCTGGCTGCTTTATGATTTGAGCTTCGCAGTCATAAATCAAGTCCGAGTGATGCCTATAGGCTTGTCACAGATGTTACCAAGCTCACTGCTAAATTAATGGGCTGGTTTCAAAGCAAGAGGCAGTTGAGAATTAGGAAGAAAAATTAAAGGAAAACGGGGTTAGACAGAGGAAAGTGGGGGAAAAAACGCATACTGCAATTAAACATAATATATTCAGATATTGCACTCACCTAGAAGAGCTATTAGAAACTTGATAAAAAAAATTGCATGGTTAGACCACTACTACACCTATGGCTCAATTTTAAACTCATTTAATTTACTTTGCTTCCAAAGTTCATTTTGGATTTGCACAATCTTAGAAAATGAGCATATTTAAAAACAGTTCATAAATAACCCAGAGTTTAGGTTCAAATTAATTAGAACAATGCCTAGAAATTCAAACATAGGGCCATTTTAATGAATACACTATTTTTTCTCTCTGTACATACAGTATGTACCATATGTCACATAAAATGAATGGATGAATGGAGATGAATGAATGAATACAAGACTAGATACATATATCTATGTTGTATACAATGGATGCTGTAGCTTATGTTTGATATGTAAATGAATGCCTTGTACTGAGACACTTTTACACTCAGTCTTCAGATCGAACCTCTCCAAACATTTCCACTGGCATATTAAACCAGCTAATAACATTTACCATCGCAATCCCTTTTTACATCCTTGTTGTATTTCCAACAGCATTACAAATCTACTCAGAAGAAGAAATAATAAATGGGCAGCCAAACAGAAGTGAGTGTCTAAAAGAAAAATGCTTGCAATGCATTTTTACAGCATGCACCACTTGATCTCTGTTGACATATAAAGGATGCAGCATACATTATAAACTGTGGCAAAGTACACCTTCACTTTATGTGTGGGTTTGTTTATGTGTGTGTTTAATAATCCACATGTTTTTGATCATTGACCATGTCAGTTATATTGACCCTTCCGTTGTCAATTGAGTGGTTAAAGTCACTGCATTGTGCTCGAACCAATCAGCACACCTCTTTCAGTTTCTCCTTCTTCACCCAAGACATTGATTGCATTGCACTGATTGTCCTCCATACATAATCAAGAGACCGGCAAAGCAGATGAGACTGGAAAGTTGTCATCCTGAATGCTTCAAAATACCCACACGAGACCACTCGAGCTAAAGTAAAAGCAATATATAAATGTACAAATGTAGAATGTGTGAAGAAAAACAGCATATCTAGATCAAATGTAATAAAATCTGACCTTTCAGTTTTTCGGTGAACTGTGGCATCCATGCATTTATAGTCGGTTCTTCAGATCTACAGGCTTGAGTACTTTTCCAATGTTATGCACGAGTTGTGCACATGTTTGGCTAAAATAGAGAGTTGCCTTTATAATGTGTGATTCTACTATTAGACTGCTATTTTTCTTGTGCAATATCAGCTCAAGTACATTACAATTGGATGTCAGGACAACTTTTAAATCTTTGAAGTGTACATTAAAAAACATGAAATTCCATTTAATACCAATATTAAATGCATAAATATGAGGCTGTTAATAAATGAATACTGGCTTTAAAATGTTCCCAAAGGTTATTTTCCAACCATAATCAGACTCAATTGTGTCTTAATCAGAGAAATTTCTCCTAGAGGAGCGAAATTTTATGGATGAAGATAGGAATGTAAAAGTGAGTTGTAAACATAAGTAATAAGAGCTCACTTTGCTTATCCTTGAAACCATGGTCATGTTTTCTTTACAGAAGAGTGCACAGAATAAAAAAAATCCCATTATTTTATTACATTGATCTTACCTCAAAGAGAAAATAAAACATGGAAATAAATAAATAAAATTTAACATACTGCACACTTTACAATTTAATGAAAAACTCAGTTTTAAGTTAAGGAAACACAAACACACACACAAGCTAATTAACATTATTAGTAAAATGTGCTGGATCAAGTGCTATTCTCAACGCTTTTGAATATTGGGTTGGAAACCATTGTTGTTAAATTAAGCAGATTTGTAGTTAATCAGTTACAGACATTTAGGCATATGCTCTTATCCAGAGTGACTTACATATTTTTATCTCATTATACATCTGAGCAGTTGAGGGTTAAGGGCCTTGCTCAAGGGCCCAACAGGGACAACTTGGTCGTCATGGGATTTGAACCTGGGACCTTCCGAACTGTGGTCCAATGCCTTAACCACTGAGCTACCCCTGACCCCTCATTTGATAATTTATGCAGCAATATGCTGCATGCAAAATGGAATGTATATGTATGTCTATATGCTGCCTCAAAAAAGTTAGCAACTGCAGAAGGGTGTCAAATTATTGACCTTTTTGCAAAATCAAGGAAAGAAAACATTTAAATTTCTAGAATTGTGTTAAGGATCATTATTAAAATTTGGAAGCATAGTACTGAACCATTAACTTTGCAGAAGAACTATGGTCAGAAAAAAAAAATCATGAATGATTGTGATCCCAGACTCAGGGAGCAAGAGGAATCATTTTCACACATGAAATGGACACCACATTCCATGCTGTAATCAAAGCTAAATCTACTCAACAAACCGTTGGAGTGTGTGACTAATTTTAGTGTATAATTGTAACTTTTGTCTTTTTATTTTCATTTGAAAATAATTTTTGCATCTGCATACTTTGCCACATGGGATGGATGGATGGATAGATAGATAGATAGATAGATAGATAGATAGATAGATAGATAGATAGATAGATAGATAGATAGACAAACACGGCTACCCACGCGAAGGCAAATCTGCAGACAACTAGGCAGATTTATAGACAGGCAGAGCAGTGGACGGCCATGGTTGCTAGGCAACCCTGCCATGTTGCCAATCAGAGAAGACGTGCTACACCTGTCCGGCAGGTTATTTAAACCCCCAAAAACCAGCACACTATGTGCGAACATTAGATAGCACCAGGTATGAGAGCGTTGCTCTGGTATAGGGGAAAGAAATAAGAAAACTGAAAAGAGAAAGAAAAGATAGGAAAGGGACCTAAAAAAGAGACCTAAAAGGACATGAAAACAATAATGATGAATTAATAGGTATTAAAACTATTTGTGGATTCTACAAGAGAAGGAGGGGAACCAGAGCACAAGTTTGGTCATCCTCGGCCAAAATAAACACCCCATGGCCCAACGCCAGGCCCCTCTAAGTCCTGTGCTGGGGCTCCCACACTTAAGAACATTCTTGGTGGTGCCATACATAAGCACCCCCTCGTAACAGACGGTTAGCTTTTCATTTTTTTAAAGCCGTATATCAGTGCAGCTTCTATTTAATGACGACTACAAATACAGTAGATCGTCCTTAACTGGAAACAAACAAAACAAAAAAAGCCATAACATTAAAACCACTGGCATACAATGGAGACAAAAAGCAGGAACACCTGTGCCATGCATTAGTTCTCCCTGTGCACAAAACAGGTGATTTCACTAATTAGTTTTAGCCTATCTGGCTGAAGAGTTGCACTATAACTAAATTATGCAATAGTTAGTACCTACCAAAAGTGGTCCAAGGAATGGTTGGAAAAGGCTTTCAGGACAAAGAGGGCAAGGTATCAACTTGTCTCTAAATTTTCCAGATCCCAGTCTGATCAAGTATTTGTCCTATACTGCAGGTTGTAATGTTATGGCTAATTGGTGTTGGTAAGGTTGCACAGAGATCAGTTTCTTAGGGCTTACTGCTCTGACCTCCTTCACACTGATGATCTCATAACTATCACTGTTCAAAATTATAATAATAATATTCAATTATTAGTCACATGTACCTTATAGCACAGTGGAATTATTTTTCCGCTTATCCCAGTTAGGAAACTAGGGTCAGAGCACAGGGTCAGCCAGCAGATAGGGTTAAGGGCCTTGCTCATGGGCTCAACAGTAGCAACTTAGCAATGCTGGGGCTTGAACCCCCGACCTTCCGATCAGTAACCCACAGCCTTAACTGTTTGAGACACCACAATTATAATGATAAAAACCAGTTTTGTTTTCGGTCTCTTCACAATGATCTGAAAGTGGCTGATTTCTGTTACATTAAGACAACTATTTAAAATACAATTAAGATTGTCAGTTGGTTTCCTTGTATCTTAATTTGAACCATATTCTAACTCCTAATCCTCGATCTGGCTTGTGAAAAACAGAAATGTGTCAGCCTACTTTTTTTGCAGGTCCCATAGCGCACCTTTCTATTGACTGCCTGTGTGTGCCCTCTCCCACTGAGAATCATTTTTAAATGTCACCTTGAAAAAAAAGAAATCTAGTAATAATTCATTACTGTTCTTTGCAAGTGTAACAGGATCCTTTCCATCGCACTGGAGATCCATTACATTACATTCACTATGAAGACTTGATAAAGCATTCTTTTATCCTCGGTTGCACTTGGAATTGTCCACATCAGAGCGATTAATTACCACCGTGAACTGTTTATATGCAGTATGCGAATAGAACAAGCTGCAATTTATGGCAAAGGGATGGGGAAACAAAGGCAAATGGTAGCATCCTTTGAGCAGAATTTCAATGTGGATTTTTCAAGGCATTCTAATATTCAGACTTTCTCATACAGTATATATGACCCAACACTATCAAAGTAAAGCAATGAACAAGACTAGTAAGCAGACAAGACTAGTAAAAGTATTGCTCATGCTGAAATTATTCACTTGAGTAAAAGTAATGAGCATGAACAATACTCGGATTGGATTAAATAAATTATCAGAACGCTCTTGTCTTTCCAATAATATATTAGACTGGTTCGTTAGCTAGTTAGTTCCTGTTACATTCTACTGTAAATGTATAGCTGTGGCCAAAAGTTTTGAGTGACACAAATATTCATTTGCACAGTCTGCTCCTTCAATGTTTTTAGATCTTTTTGTCACGTTCTTATGGTATACTGAATTATAATTGCAAACATTTCATAATTGTCAAAGGCCTTTATTGACAATTAAATTAAGTATATGCAAAGAGTGAATATACAACTTTTTTTTTATGACCTTTGCAATGTACCCTGGTATGCTATCAGTCAACCCCTGGGGGTACGTCCTGTTTGGGGGCAGCCCATTCTTACATAATCAGTGCTTGGAGTTTGTCAGAATTTGTGGGATTGTGTTTGTCCACCCACCTCCTGAGGATTGACCACAAATTTTCAATGAAATTGAGTTCTGGGGAGTTTCCTGGCTATAGACCCAAAATTTTGATGTTTTGCTCACCCAACCCACTTAGCAGTTTTGTCTTCTGGCAAGGTTATCAATAATGCTGGAAAAGGCATTGTTCATCACCAAACTGTTCTTGGATGGTTGGGAGAGGTTGTATTTATACCATTCTTTATTCATGGGTGTGTTCTTAGGCAAAATTGTGAGTGAGCCCTCTCCCTTGGCTGAGAAGCAGCCCCACACTTGAATAGTTTCAGGATCCTTTACTGTTGTCATGACATAGGACTGATGGTAATATTTGTGTCAATCTCAAAACTTTTGGCTACAGCTGTATCTATGTACATACAGGGGGTGGACAATGAATCGCCTAGTTTTAGACCACAATAAATCATTACTATTGGCCACTTTTGTGGCCAATACAGCATCTCGAAAGCAATTCGTCTTGGGAATGACAGATACGTGATGCTGGTAGAGGAAAACGTTTCCTGACTCGCTCCTTCAAAACACCCCAAAGTGGCTCAATAATATTTAGATCTGGTGACTTTGCAGGCCATGGGAGATGTTCAACTCCACAACAGTCTTCCTGTGTGTATTGGTGCATTATCATCCTGATACATGGCACCGCCTTCAGGATACAATGTTTGAACCACTGGGTACACATGGTCCTCCAGAATGGTTCGGTAGTCCTTGGCAGTGACGCGCCTATCTAGCAAGTATTGGGCCTAGGGAATGCCATGATATTGCAGCCCAAACCATCACTGATCCACCCCCATGCTTCACTCTGGGCATGCAACAGTCTGGGTGGTACGCATATTTGGGGCTTCTCCACACCATAACTCTCCTGGATGTTGGAAAGACAGTGAAGGTGGACTCATCAGAGAACAATGCATGTTTCACAATACATGTCCACAGCTCAATATTTTCGCTGCTGGCACCATTGAAACCGATGTTTGGCACTGGCACGAGTGACCAAGGGTTCGGCTATAGCAGCCCGGCCATGTGCATTGAACCTGTGGAGCTCCCGATAAACAGTTTTGGTGGAAACAGGAGTGTTGAGGTGCACATTTAATTCTGCAGTGAGTTGGGTAGCTGTGGTTTTACGCTTTTTGGATACAATCCGGGTTAGCACTTGGACATCCCTTTCAGACAGCTTCCTCTTGTGTCCACAGTTACTCCTGTTGAATGTGATTCGTCCTTCTTGGTAGTATGCTGACATTACCCTGGATACTATGGCTCTTGATAGATCACAAAGACTTCTTGTCTTGGTCACAAATACGCCAGCGAGACGCGCACCAACAATTTGTCCTCTTTTGAACTCTGTCACCCATAATGTTGTGTGCATTACAATGTTTTAAGCAAATCTGTGCTATTACTCTGTTGAACCTTCACACTCTGCACATTCCACCAGTAAAAGCAATCAATGAAAACTGGCCACCAGGCTGGTCAAATTTAGCCATGAAACCTTCAACCCGAAATTGGCCAGTGTTTCAGTTTCATTGTCCAACCCCTGTACTTGGCTATGTAACAAAGATGTCCCTTAGACATTATTTACAAGAGGTAATTGCTTCTTAACATCAAAATCACATCTTATGTTTAAGAGCTTTCATACTGTAAAACATCAAAAGAACTGTGGCAGGTTGTGTTGCAGGACAAGGCAGGAAATAAGCACACACATGGAACCGTATAAAACAGTATCTAGGAACACACACACAAAAGTAGGGTTAAAGCAATGAGCTAGGAACTACTAACTATTAATGCTCAAAGCATAGCAATAGCAGCATATGAAACAACCAGTAAACACTACAGAGACCTACAGATATGAGGAGTTGCAAGGCAAGAGCCGGAAAAAAAACAATAAGCTATAAGACTGGATGTGATAGCCAGAAAATTAAAAAACACCTGAAAACACTATCGAGTGAACACAGAATCCATAAACCAAAAACAAACTCCGCCAAAATATAAGATGATTTTAAAGGGCACCTAGTACCCCTGGAGGACCACAACAACTGGCTGACTGTCTCATTCAGCTAGATAAAGGCTTAGTTGCCCTTCTTTTAGCAGGATGTTAAACTGTATATCCACATGTTCTGATTCACATTATTTGCAAATATTTATTTATTTTTTTCGCACTGTTTTATCTGTTGCATCTAAAACTTATGAGACCTGATCAATTGGTCGTCTTGTCTGCTTTCTCAGATATTGCAGAAAAAAGCTTTTCTTCGTTTTTTTTAACGATAAACAAAAACAAATATGCTGAAGTTTAATATTTTAAGTAAAAGTAATTAGACTTTGGATTTAATTATGCTAATAAAAATTATATTGAACCATTTCCTGAAGTACTGTAACAATAGTGTACTTTGTTACTTTCCACCACTGCTAATAAACAAATTATATTACACAGACACCAACCCTGACAATGACTGCCATTTAGCAGCTATTAGCCAATAAGTCTCATGTGGGTGTAAAGTTATAATGCATTTGTTATAATAGAAAAGTAAATTGTAAAAACAGAGTAGATTGATTTGGCTTTCATTGTCGTCTTTAAAAGAGCAAAACAAATGAACTACGCAGTGCGGTTACTTATGCTCCCACACTGCAATGTAAGCAATTAGCCATACAGTGGCATCAGCCCGTGCTGCCACCTGGGTCACGGGCCCTGGGGCCAGTACATCGGCTGCACTTTGCTAGTTCTGTGGTGGGTTTTATATCGTAGTCTACATGCAATGCAGCACTTACTGTATACAATCCATGCAGTTCTGTACAGTACCACATAGATATCTATCTTTTGTGTCAGTTTTTGGTCAATGTCTAGTCAGTAGGAACATTTAAGAATCACCCAGGGACTAAGCAGATTATAGATAAAGCATAGAGGAAATGAGTTGTCATACTCACCTTTTTAATAACACATCAGATTTACTGAAGCTTAGGGTGAGTAAGCCTAATCTAGAACTGAAAATTGACCTCCTTATCACAGACAATAATGCTTTTGTAATTACATTTGAGGTCGGTGTAATGAAAGGAAACAATGTTACAAAATACAAAATGTAAGGATAATCAAAATGAAATCAGAAAGAACAAAGACATTTAGCATTACATAGTGGATAAACCAATTATAAATCCATCAATATGCTCAAAGCAAGTCAAAGTGATTACTCACGTGCAGCAGTTAACCAAAAGACTCTGGATTTTCTGAGTGGCTTTTAACCATTGAACTGGGAATAGCTTTAAAGAGAGAGCCCTGTGCAGCAAGGCTTCTTAAATGATTGCCCGCTCTGCATTGATCCCCAGTAATGCCCCTGAGTCTTGTGGGATATGAAAAAAATAAAGATGGGATTAAAGTAGGCCACACTAGTCATGTCACACAACCAGCAACATCCCATTTCTCCACCATGCTGGTAATCAAGAGTCTCTTTTATCTGTACATCCATCCTCCCATGGCCAAGCAATGTGATGTGCCAGGGTTATGTGTTTCCAGTAAGCATCTTACACAAATATCTGTCACCTAATGAATCAGATATTGGCTAAGCCTCCAGAATGTTGTAAAATTTCACTTCCACAGTATTATAATTCCATAGCAGGTTAAAAATGGTTAAGACATAAAGGCAAGGCCTGGAGGAGTATGCATGCTTCAAGCTCATGACAGCACAAGACAAAGTGCTCCCTCTGTAGATCACATTAGCTTGATAAAGAGCAGTGGGCAGCCTCACTCAATGCATGGAATTATTTATTGTGAGTTCCAGTCCATTCTCATTCTGGGACAGCATTGTGCAGAGGTGCTGAGAAGACTGCGTTGTGGCAATGCATTAGTCAACAACTTTATCTTTGCGCAACAGCACTCTCCTCGTCGAGTACCAATATTTCAGACTCCCATTTTGCTCTCCCAAAAGTGAGGACACATTGGAATTGACAAGTATCTCATGAGTGGGCCGGCATTAATGATGTACTCATTTTATAATACTCGTGATAAGAAGACTATGGAGAGAATCAGTATGGCACACTCATACCAGGGGCTGTGTTGATTTGATAAATGTGGCCTGTTGTCTGCACTCTCTGACACATGTGGATATCCGCAATCACTAAACAGTGTTTACGGTCCTGACACCTTCAATTGCTGTTCATTCATGACAGCTTTTCTCTGCTCTTGCACAGTCAACGCAGCGGTCTGGCCTTCAGAAGGTGAAAGGATGACCTTTGTTTATTCCCAAACAAATCAATAAATCTAATACACTTGTTTCAGAACATATCCAAACATGTAATGTTTTAATCATATGATGTTATGTGATAAATAATTTGTAGTGTAAAGCTGTAATAATGTTAGTTTAATTAGCTTTATTTATTATAGCACAACACCATTGAATTCTCAAAATAAATAAAAAATTATTTCTGTTTTTTTTGTGTAATATGACAATTTATGTTAATGTCGAAAAAGAGGCTGATTGATACTGAATGCAACAATAAGTATTTTAACAATGTAAAAATGCTGTAGAATAGGAGGAATAAAACATTTTGACAAATGGTGGCTCAGTGGTTAGAACTGTCACCTTGCACCTCCAGGTTCTGGGTTCAATTCCTGCCTCTGTGTGCAAAGAGTTTGCATGTTCTCCCATGCTTGGTGGTTTTCCTCTGGGTTTTCCAGTTTCCTCCCACAGTCCAAGGACATGCAGATTATGCTAATTGGCTTTCCAAATTGCCAAGAGCATGTACTCCGCCTGGTGCCCCAGGCTCCATGCCCCCAGCAACCCTGTATACAGGATAAAGCGGTATAGACGATGAGTGAGTGTGAAGGAAATGCCTTAATTGAAGACTGATCATCTTATAGTGGTACAGTGGCATAGTGTTTAGCACTGTGATCTCATACCTCCAGGGTCGAGGTTTCAATTCCTGCCTTGGGTCTGTGTATGGGGTTTGCATATTTTCTCCAGGTACTCTTTGACCTCCGGGTTTCCTCCCACAGTCCAATGACATGCATATTAGCACAAAGTCTTCTGGGATATGTTTATTGTCCCCATGACCTTGTACAGGATAAGTGGTATACTGTAGAAGATGAATGAAGGAAGGATCAACTTGCAGCTGGTAACGCCATCTCACGACTGATTATTTACCCATAACACTAACGTTTTATTCATTACATATCCACCAAGAGTAGTTAACAGCATGCTGCTGTTGAAATAAAAGCAGATATACTTGAAACCATGTTCTATTTCTACTTAATGTGCTGCTACATTATTAATAGGTTTTCATGCAAATCGCAGTGGTATTATTCAACAGAGATTTCATGTTGCCTTAATGAATCAAAACTAAATAGTACTTTAAATTTAAGATTCGTTTTCACTTTCTGAAATAATTGAAACTCAAACAATAAAATATTAAAACTACTCAAGACCTGTAGCTTACCTGCATATTTTTTTAGGCAATTATGGAAATGGCGGCACGGTGGCTTAGTGGTTAGCATGTTCTTCCCATGCTCGGTGGGTTTCCTCTGGGTTCTTCCTACAGTCCAAAAACATGCAGATTAGTCTAATTGGCATTTCCAAATTGCCTGTAGTGTGAAAATGTGTATATAAGTATATGTATATATGGTTGTAAAACTGGTAATAAATACAATGATCGCCATTGGCCTCGAGGGTCCCTAGTTGTTCCAAGATGGATGGAGATGGAATTATGGAAATGTTTTTGCATCTTGACCCTGAGTAAGCTTTGTTTATGTGAAAGGAATCATGTGTGATGTTGATAACAATTACATTCCAAACCAATGGAGAAGGACAGCTCAAAAGAGATCATGGAATACTTACATGGGAATTATGCTGTGCTGCCGGCCCTCAAAAAGCTCTTTGTTATTTGTGAAACATACCTCTGGGTCACTCCCTGCTAAGAGTTCGAGCTTGACACATTGCTTTCTATTAAAAGAAGAAAAGGGGCGAGGTGTGTTGGCACTTAATGAATCTCACTGATCAATAACAGCAACTCTGCTTCCATGTCATATTACTCAGTGCCGCTTGAAAGCACCATAGCTCACTTAAAAGATATTCCACTGCCTTCATGTTCTGTTCAATACTTAGCGACTTGTGTACCATCTTTTTTGTATATGTCTTTTATTAGATCCAATGTTTAATGTTTAATTCGTTCCGGAAGTGGGCTCATATTCCAAAACACTCATAAATCAAATTTTCCCATAAGGAATAATGGAAACTCAAATTATTCGTTCCACAGCCCAAAAAAATACATAAAAATAATTAATACAAAATATAGAGTAAAAATAAAACAAATGAATCTGCACTTTACCTTTTAAAAAAAAGTAAAAATAAATCCCAACAGATAAGTGTTTCCGTTTATGCGCGCAGGCGCTGTGTGTGTGTGTGTGTGTG
>JAOVVA010000002.1:16724534-16736200 GCA_028565275.1 Leiocassis micropogon | reverse complement strand
GCTAATGACACTCGTGTGAGCGCATACTAACGGAATCACTGCTGTAAAGTAAAACAAACAAATTAACCTGCACTTTACCTTTGAAAAGAATCGCAACAGAGCAGTGTTTCTGTGTAGAGCAGAAAATGTGTGTGTTTGTGTGTTTGTATGTGTGAAGCAGAGACGGGGTGTGTCAAGGCGAGACACACAACAACAGGCTGAAACAGAGAGGGAGAAAATGGATCTTTAACCTCTCTAATGAGACCTTCTTTTGCTTTACATGCAAGCACACACGTGTGTTTTAAGAAACAGTACATAAGCGCTTACAAACACAAAATAAAATGTTTTTCACACACACACACACACACACACACACACACACACACACACGGTCACAGTGTTATAGTAAACAGTACACACGTGCACGGATGTTGATTATACCAGTACGAGATACGAACCCAGCAGGGGAGACGATTACCCACAATTCCGCAGCGCAAGAGAGAAAAATCATTGGCTCAGTTGTGATCACGTGACGCTCGGCGTCAAAACAAGAAGCGCATGCGTGATGCGTAAACCAAGACTTGCTCGTTTTTCAAGTCAAAATTTATTTAAAAACTTTGCTCGTCTTGCGGAACACTCGCAAACCGCGTTACAATCCAGGGTTTGCTGTATTCAATTCAGAGTGTGCAGCATGTTTACAAGGTTGAGTTGTGTGCAAGTGTACAGAGTGACTATGATCTAGTGTATTCAGAATGTACAGAGTGATTATAGTGTATTCAGTGTGTCCCTGTGGCATGAGCTAAAGAGAAGGTCACTGGAGCAGGAAGTGAGGAATGGAGTACATAATGTTTGCAAGAATGATGGGGCAGCACACCATGAAGACAGAATGTGTTTGTAGGACCATTTAAAATAAAACCCACTGAGGCTGGAGCTGCCAAGCTCACAGTCGGAAGGCCAACAAGAGACAGCACGGCAAGTGACTAATCAAACCAGGTTGATGTGATGCCCCATCCTGCAGAGCTTTGAAAGGCTGAGCTGCTACAAAAGTCTTACTACATTGCTGCCTCATCCACCTCCACTCATCGAGGATATGATAAACGCTCCTGAGTAAAGCCTAGTTTCCACTTCCTTAATATTTGCTATGGATTTCTTTGCATTTGCGAACAGTGATGAGATGAGGGCATAGTAAGATAATTCATGGCAGTTCCCTGAGGTGCTGTGTGCCTCTAGATGCTTTTTTGTGGACTTGTTTTGAGCTCAGGTCTTATGTTCACACATTTGATGCTCCCTAATTTTTTTGTCAACTGTTCATTTTTTTCTTGATTGTGCCTTATTTAAGCTTCTGGATTGTTTACTCTTGCTTATCTTGTAGTTGTTGTATTATTCCATTGTTCTCTGTTGGCTTTCACTGGATTCTTCTAGTTATCTATTTTATGACCCATCCAGCAATGTGCTATGATATCGCTGTTAAGTGAACTTTAATATACTTTAAGTGTGATAATCTGTGCATGTTAAAATTAGTATCACTTACAAAATAATGAACAGTGGGACTAATGATTTTCAGGCCTTTATGTCGTGACGTTATATTGCCGTTGACGGGGACAAACACTGTTCACGCTACACACTTCAGTCTGTTACCTTTTCTAAAAGTGTCAGTGTACGTAAGCTCAGCTGATCTAATGTAAAAAAATAAAAATAAAAAAAAAAGGTATGACTGCAATCCTCCATGGATGAGTTACTGACAGTTTTCAAATTATACCGAAATTCTCAGAGGGTTACACAAGTAGGTGTAGGACCCATGTCACTTGTTTGACAACATGAAGACTTGAAAATCATGAGGTTATATTAAAACTCCCAGAAAGTTACATTTGGTTTCTAAATTTGTACATTCACATTATTTCCCAGTGTTTGGGACACTTCTATGTGTTAGTAGAATAAACATGACAATTTGGGGGGGGGGGTCTGGCAGAAAAAGGGTGTTTGCTGAGACCACCTCCTCCCCTCATAATTCAAAAGTGAGAGATGGAAGAGAAACAAAGCACCCAACTGATACCCGCATGAACACAGGGAGAACATGCAAAACTCTTGATTAACAGTAGCTGAAGTGAAATCCCAGACCCTGAAGCTGTGATTTACTAACACTATCATCTGGCCCCCTGTGGTTCTACCTCTTGGTGTCTGGTATTTATACATAATATAATATGAAATATAAAGAATACAATTTCACAAACATAAGTACATACATGTGTCTGAAATGTTACAAGGATGGGGATAAAAAAATAATAATTGTGTATGTGTGTGTGTGTGTATATGTATGTATGTGCGTGTGTATGTGCGTGTGTGTATGTGTGTGCCAAAAAATTTACTCAAGTAGAAGTATTTAGTCATCCAAAATATTACTCAAGTAAGATTAAAAAAGTATTCAGTGAAAAGACTACTCAAGTACTGAGTAACTGAGTAAATGTCAGATTATTATTTTTTTTATTATAATAACTAATTAAAAATGAATACTAACTTTTAATTAGTTATTATAATGTGGCATTTTCCCCCCCCACAATTTCACCTGACTACACCTGGTTATTGTTATTGCGGCTGATTGGTCAAACAGAGTCATGTGATTATTGTTGCTGCGTCTGTTTGGTGAAACAGTCATACGGTAGATCTACCGGGCTGCATGTGTAGAATAAATGGTAGAAAAGTAGCGAGTTGAG
Organism: Leiocassis micropogon; assembly: GCA_028565275.1. Taxonomy (NCBI): domain Eukaryota; kingdom Metazoa; phylum Chordata; class Actinopteri; order Siluriformes; family Bagridae; genus Leiocassis; species Leiocassis micropogon. Next base: position 16,733,510 of record JAOVVA010000002.1, on the reverse strand, counting down.
TGTAGTCATGATGGTGTTAATATGAAGGTTAATGCCTTGGAACCTGGTCTGGTTGAGCAGAGTATACAGTTGAGGAGGAGAGAAAGCAGGACAGACTAAAGGACTAAAGCTCTTTGATAAAGATGAAGTGAGGCATAATTCCCACTGGTGTCAGTATCATGTCAAGTAGTCAGACTGCATTGTGGGTAATAAAGAAAACCATTAACCAAAGAGAAAACAGGACGGTATGTGAATGAAAGAAGTTTAAACTAAAACGAAAAAGTCAGCCCATTGCAACTTTATTACAGTGAAGATCACATGCTAATTATAAAGATTAATTTGTAAGTTGTTCAGGGTGGATTTTTCCTATAACGCTAACGTTTGTTAGATAGCTCCTCTTGGGCCCCCGGGCAAGACTCTTAGCTATAAACTCTTAAGAATTTAATTATATTTGCCTCACTCAGTCCATTTGGATAAAAACCCTCCACTTAATGAATGAATGTAAACAACAGCAATACAGCAACATTCAACAAAACACTAATTTGCTGAGGTTAATTAGAGGAGCAACAGGGTCTAATGGTGAAATCTAATGGTGTAAAAAAAAAAAAACCTTCACCTTCCATTTGTTATCTTGGGCAAAAAATAGAAAAAAAGGGAAAAAAATGGGACAACAATGCTGGCAGCACAGGCATGAGGAAGTAGAGCACTTGTAATCTGTGTCCTTTGCAGTGGAAGGGTCAGATTTGAAGGGAAGCGCATTTACAATTTCTGCCGAACCTCTGCCAGCCATCATTTCTGTTATGAGTCGGAATTCAGAATGATAATTCACTTTGCTTTTATGCAGTTCTTTCGTGCATATGTGTCAGCAGTGAAAGGCTGACAAGACAGAAAAGAAAATTGTTTACTGTGGTAAACTGAGAGTTTGTGTGCTGCCCTCTGAAATAAAAATAAAAAAACGGGTGAATAAACAGAATTTAGGAAGTCTTAAAACTCTCAGTGAAAGACTTGTGGAGAAACCACAAAGAATAAATTTAGGCTATATAAACCTATGAATTGGTCCCGACTTGGCTACCATGCATGTTTTTTCGTCTTAAAACACTTAGTGTAAGAGATGATATTGCAGGACCGTGTGTTGTCTGAAGTCAAATAGATGAAATGAACAGGTCAGGTAGAAAGACATAAAATACTTAAAAGACAGGATTGATTTCACACTGTCACATTTCGCTCTGTAAATTGCACAGGCATGTCTGTCGATCTATAAAATCCCCCGACCATGTTGTTAGTTTCCCTCTATTGACTGCAGCTCATGATTTGATGACTGCGGTTCTGTGTCAACATGTGTCACTTGGCAAAAAAACAGATAAATCACACATGTCTAGTCGACAAAAGGAAAAGGCTAAAGAGGAAGCTCTACATTATCACCCATGGAACAAAAAATTCATGTCACATGTACATATTTTTTTCTCGCAGTACACAGCAAAACATTGGAAAAAAATAATAATAATAATAACATTTGCAGAAGAGCCTAGGTTGTTGACTGGAAATTCTTAACTATATAATTTGGCACAGATTTGAGCTGAATGCTAGCGTTCGGGAAGCGACTATTTAAAGGTGTAAACGCAATCTCTTTATCAGAAGACCGGTTTCACTGATGAAAAGCAAAGTGTGCTCAGAGAGCAATCAGTGGAATGCCCACATGAGTTCACCTATTCATCAGATTCATCAAAAAAGTGCTTATTTGGTTTAATCCCTGGCTTCTCAAGTACAGCAACAGAAGATATTTACAGCACATTATGCCATGCACACAGCACAAGTAAAGAAGCATGCTGAAACACACTATGGGTTTGATTGTGTTTTGCAGTGTGTTTAGATCACACACAGTCTGTGTCTCAACTATCCGATAGTTCAATTAAAATAAAACAAACAGTCTCAAAGAAATAAAAATCAGTTATTCATCTATATAAATGGCGTCGAAAAAAGAATGTTTGATGCGAAACAAGCAGTCAAGTGATCGGGATGTGATTATTAGGACAGTATTAAAAAGAATTGATAAAAGTCATTACTGTCAGTAGCATGCTCTCAGCTCTTCAAGCTGCGTATAAAAACAATATCTCAGATCACATGAGAACCATTTTCTTATCCATAAAGACTTATTCACTTTTTGATAGACCATCATTATGCTCTGCTGTATTTTTTCCTCCTCTTATTCAAAATCTGACTTCAGAAAGCAGCCTGACTGTCTGCGGTTTGAAATGACATCTCTTCTGCTGGAAATGTCAACAGATATGTTAATTGGAGAATTGGAGACATGTCTAAAAGATATGTCAGTGTGTATTGAATAACTGATGTGAAAAAAAAGAAGACTGGCTAGATAAAATTAGCTAGCAGAACTAGAATCTCTTCTCTTTCAAGGAAAAAATATATACTGTACATGCGTACAATTTTTGGTAAAGATTTTTGTATGGTATTTGCTGTAAACAACTTGTGTGAAGATTTTTTTTTTTTTTTTTTGTAAAATGAAAAACAGTACCACCACTGGTGATTAAGCTGACACGGAATAGTATGACATAGGCTGGGGCTGATGCCTCTCTATTCCAGATTCATGCAGCCTGCAGCTTTGTCATAGCTATGTCAAGGTGTTTAACACGGTGAAACAGTTTGTAAATGTAATTCTTTTAGGAGAAAATTGAAGTAAATCCAAACACTGTCTCAGTAGTTTACATATAATATGAAGGAACAATGGGACTAACCGTACAATTAGTAATGTCGTGTGTTCTGACACCTTTCTAAGGAAACCACCATTAACCTTTTCAGCTGTTAGAGCTACAGCAGCTCTTATATTGAATCATAATACTTCAGAAGGCTTCACTCCCCATGTGCATCAATAAGCCTTGGCCACACATGACCCTGTTACTGGTTTACAGGTTTTCCTTTCTTGGCGCACTTCTGGTAGATCCTGACCACTGCGTTCTAGGAACTAGTGATGGGAAGTTTGGATCATTTTAGTGACTCGGTTCTTTGAATCTCGTTCATCAAAATAACCAAATCTTTTTTGAGTCATTTAGTTCATGTCATTCTTTTGATCAGAAATAAAATAAAATGTTTACATTTTCAATTATCAGACCCCCAACACGTCTACATACACAGATTTTGGCTATAGTTCCAGTAATGAAAATATTACAATGCAGCTAAGGACATACTGTATTATGATAAACAGAATGAGCAGCTCACCATCATGTCTTCTGGTCCGATTCGGTCGTTCTTTTGTCACGTGACTCCCATAGACACTATGCAGTGTGTTACACAGGAAACAGAATTGAGCGGTTCTTCTCATGAGTCTTCTAGATGCAATGCAGTCCAATAGATTCAAAAGAACGAATGACTCGCACTAGAAGACTGTTTCCTGTGTAATGCATTGCAAATCTCAAAATCAAATTAAAATTTTATTTGTCACATACACAGTCATACACAGTACGATATGCAGTGAAATGCTTATACGACTGCCAGTGACCTTAAAAAATAAAAGCTTATACATAAGAAATAAATATGAATAAAAGAAATACGTTAGAAAATAAAATTAACTAGTAAAATATACTGTACAAAGTAAAATATACTGTACAAATAAGGACAAAATAACAATATAGCAAAATATAGAAATATAGAAGAAGAAAATAGAAATTTAGAAATGACTGGGGTGTGCAAATATGCACAAAAAGTGACTTCTTAAAGTGCCTTATTAATGTGATTTGTGCAGTGGTCCATAAATGAAAATATAAGTATGTAGTGCAAGTGTGCATGAATGTGTCCATAGTGGCCATGAATGCCCAGTCAGTGTTGGATGTTAAAAAAATGGTATCAGTCCTGTGTTGTGTTGTGGTTGAGAGATCTTATCGCCTACGGGAAGAAGCTCCTCCTCAGTCTCTGTGTTGGCCTTCAGGGAGCGGAATCTTATCTACAATTACAATATCTCATGCTAATGGCACCTGGAGGTGGGTGGGTGTATTAGGCAGCAAGTGAACTTTTTTTGTCCCTGAAGTTGGTGTGTTGGAAACAGAAAGAATGGGCAAGCACAAGGATTTAAGTGACTTTGACAAGGGCCAAATTGTGACGGCTAGACGACGGTTCAGGGCAACTCCAAAACTGCAGCTTCTGTGGGATGTTCCTAGTCTGCAGTGATGAGAACTTACCAAAAGTAGTGGGAGGAATTTAAACCAGTGAACCACCAGCAGAAGGGTGGTCAAGGATCACTCTTGCATGTGAAGGCTGGTCCGTGTACTCGGATCCAATATAAGAGCTGCTGTAGCTCTAATTGCTGGAAAGGTTAATGGCAGTCTCCATAGAAAAGTGTCAGACCACACAGGTCAATGCTGTTTAGGTGGCACAAGGGGGCCCTACTCAATAATAAGTGGGTGTAATAAATTTTGTGGCTGATAAGTGTAACTGTAACACATGGATACTGGTAGCTATTATTTTTATAGAATTTTCTAGCCGTCACAATCAAACCAGCGTAAAGCTGTCTAAATATCCTATATCTTGACTTGCATAACTTGACACTGCTAAGACATTTATGAGTTATGAGTTGCAAGTTACTAAGAGATTTATTAGTTCAATTCATTTACGCATTCATCTAGACTATATCATCTGGTTTAGGTTTGCTAATTGTTTGAAGATTTAGGGCTGCATACAAGGAAAAGTAGCTTTGCCGCTCTACAGATTTTTCATTTTAAATGAGAAAACAGGACAAAAAGGTGGTGTTAATCTTAATATCTCTACTCACACAGTGCTGTAGGTCATTTAATATGCACCAGAGAATTGTATATTATCATCTTGGCCTAGAATAGTCATAATGCAGGAGAGAAATCTGAGCTCATCTGCTGTTAATCAAAGCCATGTGCTGAGGCAAGTGATCCCTGGACAGAGAAGAGCAAGTGCTGGCCGTCAGCACCTCCAGCCAAACATAGCCATCCTGGGTGCTCTTTGTATGTGTCAGATTGTCTATTTTTATCATCAGATTCCCTGTTGTATGCTTGAGTCTACACTACTTGTCACAAGCTACCCCGTGTCGTGGTCTCCAGTTTCTAATTATCAGTGTTAAACTGACTCCTGGCATCTGGAGCCACTGAGAGATGGGACATTTTGTGGCATGAATGTCAAGCTTGTGGGATACGGTCACAGTGTATGCCACACATTTAGTGTATGTCACACTCTGAGTGCTAGACAGGACGTAATTATCCCAAACCCATCTGCTGTGGATTTGGAGGTAAAGTATTTTTAACATAAGGAAGGAATTTAACTTTTAAGTGAGCATGTTTTGCATATTTTAATGCATATTAAAGCAGCACGCTGTTTTAACATCTACTGAAGTATTAAATACATTGGGATGGGCCAGGAGTTGTAAAATTTCATAGATGTCTTGGGTTTTGACTTTGAGACTTGTTACTTGTTATTACTTGTTGTTTTTTATTTTTAAGAGCCACAATAATTTAGAACATTTTCACATTGGTGTGGCTATTTTGTCACGTTTGGCATCCGGTGCTGTAGAAACCATTAATGGTGTGGAAACATGCCCTAATCTATCCAGGAGCCGGTTGGCTGAAGGATGGAACAATCATTCCCTGGTCAGGCTTAAAAGAGATTGTATTAACAGGAGGAGAAAGAAGAACAAGGCGCAAAGTGGAATGGGGTTTATGTCCAGTGGAGGGTGCTTGATCCGCTCTGCAGGTCACAGCTATTCCATTAAATCTGTCCTCAGTCAGAGGGCCACTAAGTCACACTTCTCCCCAGGACATATTGAATTAAAAGCCAAGCACACAAAAACATAGTAACCTAACCTATAAGTGTAAATGATCAAGTGGTAGTATTTGAGTTATGTGAGGTTAGACGTGTACACATTTTTGTCTTTTGTATGTACTAAATGATACTAAAATGTATTTTTCAGTCTTCAGAAATGAATTAACTGAAAATAAACATTTGATATAATAATAATAATAATAATAATAATAATAATAATAATAATAACAAGAAGAGGAATTCCCTGCTTTAGGGGTATGTGGGGCTTTTCTTCCTGCCCTGAAAATGGCTAGTGTATAGTTAGATATTTTTAAAGATAGAACAATACTGCATGTAACTGATGACCATCTGTATTTTTTGTTTGTACATTTTTGTTATAGCCGTTTCATTTGCTATCTCTGGGTTACAGAACAGATGTGAATTTAGCATTCTTCACCAACAACTCCGAGGTGCTTGATAATGTAGGCCTTAAATCATTATAAATAGTTCTAAATCAAGTGGGAATGGGCTACACTTACAAAAAGCCAGCTAGTGATGATATATATTGTGCTAGAGAGAGACCTACAACTACACTGTGAAACAGCTAAGGAAATTTTTTGCAGTTTTTTTTTTCCAGCTCAGAGAGACCCTTTTAAACAATTAATACCAGGCTACAGATCAAATGACACAATCAAAACCTCCCTTTCTACCAAGATCTTAAGCCTTAAAGGCAAGCAGTGGCCTGGTGAGTCGGGTTTTATCTGAATCGATGCTTGATCTTGTTTGATTTAAACAGCTTAAGCACATCTTTCTTTTTCCTAAAGAATTTTTAATCTCTGCACAGGTCTCTTCCTCTCTTCCTTTTCAGCAGATTCACTCATCAAGCGTATTCCTTCAGCACACATTAATTTTCTTATTCATTCATTTATTAATTTTGTAGTGTGTAGTGTCATAGGGGGCTTAAAGCTTATCCCTGGGAGCTCACGGCACACGGCAAGGGACACCCTGGATGGGGTGCCAATCCAATACAGGTCACAAGCACACACACTCACACACCCTATAATATATGACATGCAATTTGATATATGATGTGCCTACAATGCATGTCTTGTGTGTGAAATCAGAATTAAACCGGAGTAAACTTACAATGCACAGACAGAGCAAGCCATAGACTAGAGATTTAAATCCTGGAGGTCCCTGTGGGTCATATATACATAAGCATTTACATGAGTGCATATTCACACATAGATACGCCACCTTGTGGTAGGGTACAATTTAAAAAGAACTGATGCTGTTGAAGGAAAAAAGCTATTGTTTGTAGTATACTATATTTTATGTATAAAATTCAGATTTTATCATTGCATTATGTATGTGAATAATAATCATGGTGCATTTCTAATGGTAATGTCAAAACAGTTTTACACTTAGTTTTTTTGTCTTCAGTTACTGAAAATAACTTTATCTTAACCTGAATACTAATAATTGGAAGGTCACCATGCAGTTACTTCCTACATGAGTGCCACTATGTTTTGACCCAGTGTTTGGCCAGTTGAATTGCTCTAGGGGTTAGACAGAGGACAGTTTCACAGTGGTTAATGGGCAGTGCTGGGCCAGGCGCAACAGAACCAAGACTTCATTTACAGATCCCTTAGGTAGCACAGCGCCGAGACCAGAGCACAGGGGAGAGTGTGAGGGAGGGAAAAGGGCACACGGTCAGCAGCAGCCTCTCTGCGGACTCGGAGAGAAAAAAAAAAGCCAGTTTCTGAACACGCTGCGAGAAGCAAGAAACCAACGAGTCAGTTAATGTTGCTCTAGGCATGAGCACAAACTCATCAGTGTAGCTCATTACTTCATTAATCTCCGCTCTCCTGTATTCTCATTCGCAAGTTTAAATTGAGCAGAGCCCATTAGGTTAAAAATTGATCTTTGTTGATTTTCAATTATATAGTTCTGTTCTATAGCCCTTCACATGGACAAAGCTTATATTCTCTGTCACTCTCACTCACTCATCTTCTATACCGCTTTATCCTGTATTCAGGGTCGCGGGGACCTGGAGCCTATCCCAGGAAGCTTATGGCATGAGGCAGGGTACACCCTGGACAGGGTGCCAATCCATCTCAGGGCACACACACATACACACTCACACACTACGGGCAATTTGGGAACGCCAGTTAACCTAACCTGCATATCTTTGGACTGTGGGAGGAAACCGGAGTAACCAGGGGAAAACATGCAAACCCCATGCACACAAGAGACGGGAATCGAGCATGGCCGGGAATCGAACCCTGGAGGTGCAAGGCGACTGTGTCATCACCTTATACTGTGTCATTACTGATGAATTAAGAAAAAATACATTACCAGTGAAGTATGATGATAGCATCCACACCATCACCTGAGGTAAAAGTCACACATGGCATTTAAATATGAGCCTTTTCAATTGACTAATTTCTGTCCACACTAAAATTATGTTTTCATGTATTTATGTATATATTTAGTGTGTATGTGCTAGTCTATAATGTTAATCACCATACAGAAAAAAAAATGTTTATGTAAAAACTAGAAGCAAGCGTTTACCAGAGCAACTAACAGAAGTTTTGTAGTAATTCTACTGTAAACACATCCTTATGCAAGTTCACTAAATCTGGTACGAAGATTACAGTCACTCATCTTCAACACCGCTTATCTTGTGTAGGGTTGTGGGAAGCCTAGAGCCTATCCCAGAAGACCCGGGGCATTAGGCAGGATACACACTGGACAGGGCATCAATCCTTCACACTCTCACACTGACTCACACACTACAGGCACTTTGGGAATGCAAATTAGCCTTATCTGCCAATTAGCCATATCTCTTTGGGTTTCGTGAGGAAACTGGAGTGCCTGAAGGAAACCCACCAAGCACAAGAAGATCATACAAACTCCATGCCACAGACCTGAAACAGGCCACAGTGCTACCCACTCCGCCACCATACCACCACAAAAAATACAATCAGTCTTAAAACTTAGTACAATGCAGATTCTCCATAATCTTCAAAATATTTTCATTTTGTTCAGTTTTTCTTTGTCTTTTGGCTAATCCCTTTCAGGGGTCGCCACAGCAAATCACCTAACTGTCTCCACCTAACCCTATCCTCTGCTTCATCTTCTCTCACCCCAACTAACTTCATGTCCTCTCTCACTGCATCCATAAATCTCCTTTTTGGTCTTCCTTTAGACCTCCTGCCTGGCAGT
>JAOVVA010000002.1:16672273-16693415 GCA_028565275.1 Leiocassis micropogon | reverse complement strand
TCACAACTTTGCAGATAGTTTATGTTCACATACAGCTACATGACACACTGCATGAAAGATCATATTTGAAAATGCATTATAGGGAAACACATGGGTCAGCTTGCCTGGAATGTTTAGCTGAAGATGGCTTTACTGACTGTACATAAATGTCAAGGAAAATAAAATGGCGCTTAAATGCCACAGTTTGGCATTTTTTTCCCACTTATAGTACAGCGTTGTTGAATTTATATATGTTTTAAAAACCCAAAGGGAATTGGGTATTGAACACTTCCCTACAATGTGTAAGTGCATATACATTACCTGAAGTAAAAACAGTTACAAGAATGTGAGTAGGAAATCGGTAGTGCCACTTTTCTAGATGACCAAATTAGATCTAAAATATCAGGCAGAAGTGGCTTTTTAAAAAGATTTGTACTGCCATGGATGGCGTTAACAGTTTATGATATTTACATATGTTTTTCAGGTATTTTAAAGAAATATCATTTGGCTTTTTGTTTTTGTAACTTTGTTTTTGTACTGGATTGCATGCATGATGTGCATTTTATGTATTGAAGCATGCAGTGTACATTGAGTGTTCTCCTGCACTACAGTATATTCTTTGCTCACATCAGGCAGTATAGTACTCTAACAATGATGGCTGTTTATTACATGCTATTATTGTAGGCAGCCAGAGAAGCTGAGCGAGAGAAAGAGCTGAAGCAGAGACACACAGCAGTGCAGAGAAATTTACCCAGGCCTTCTGAGGTAACAAACTGATAATAAACTGCTGTCCAAATCCTCATAAATGTAGAACAAATATACCATTTAATGCCAATGTGTACCATCATGATGAGTATGTTTCTATGATTAGGTAAATGAAACCATTCTGAGGCCTCAGACTGTAGAGCCTCCTCTCACAGAGCTGCAGCAGGCTGAGGAGCTGATAAAGAAAGAGATGATCACCATGATCCACTACGACAGTCTGCACCACCCATACACAGAAGTCCTGGCTAAGAAAGCTAAAGGAGCAGGCTCAGGTTCTACCAATGCAGATCACATTGCCTACCTAGAGAAATCACCTTATGAAAAAGTGGCAGAGGAGGAACTCAATAAGGTTAACTTTGCATAGTCTTATTTTCCTTTATCAAATGCATTTTACATAGATTTAAAAGTTACAATTCTTTGATACAGCATGTTTGTTTTAAATGAATTAATGGCACACTTTGAATGTCAGGCTAAAGATCTACTTCGGCAAGAGATGGAGGTGGTGAAGCATGGCATGGGTCATGGTGAACTTTCAATTGAGGCCTATAATCAAGTTTGGGAAGAGTGTTATAGCCAGGTTCTGTACCTGCCCGGACAGAACCGATACACCAGAGCCAATCTGGCCAGCAAAAAGGACAGGATTGAGTCCCTGGAAAAGAAACTGGAGGTATAGTCAATTGAAAATTGCATTTCCTGTTCTTTACAGCAGATGGCACTAGCTACTTACTAATGATCATTTCATCAAGATTTGTCACCATTTAAAATGAAAATGACAAACATTTACACTGTGTCCTATTTGTATGGAGGAACTTTTTTAAATTATTAAATAATTTTTTAAATAGTGCAATTGTTTAGTCTCTGGATCAGTATATAGCAAACAGTTAATATATTTAAAATATATATAACTTATTTAAAATAGACCTGGTGTTTAATGTTCTCTGATTACCCCATCACTCAAGAGAACCAAAGATTCTCAGGCCAACTTTGATGAATTGGAGGATATAAGTATAGATAGATTAAAATGTGTGCTAATACTGGGTTTAATGCAGATGATAAAGAACAGTCAGTTGACTTCGTCGTTTAAGTGTAGGTGCAAAGTTTCACTTAATCAAGGCAAACCCTGTCTCACAAAGGGTGCATTTGTTTCATATTCCTTGGCTGCAACATGGGCGGAAACTTGGAGCCTTTTCACACAGCAGCACACTCTCAGTAGTGGGGGGAGGGAGTGGAGGGCTAAGCGCCACTGCAGTCTCTTCATTCAGAGAATCGACAGGATTTATGTTAACAGCAGCTGCATTCCACATTTATTAACAGGCCTCAGAAGTGGCTTTGAGTAATGGGGAGTTATAGAGCAGTTCAGGGTGATCTCTATGGCAGGGACCATAAACGCCAGCACACTTTTACCTTACCCGCTGGCTCAACCACACAGAGTAAACAAAGTCTTGTCCCTGTGTGCGGTGGATCTTAACATCAGTCTTGGGTGACTAGCACCTCTCACCTGGGGTTTGCATGTGTCTTGCATGCATGTTCAGTGACCACAATTATCACAAGTGGTCATCGGAAGCAAACTTGCTAAATCTGACTAAATTTGATGTCACTTTACAACCACTTTAGAAGGTTCTACACAAACTGCCATTAGGTTGTAATCTGGTCTTTTTAATGTGCTTTTAATATTTATGCAAATAAAAAGAGAGGACTGAAAAAAAAGAGAGTAGTGCTGCCTACATAAATTTATCCACTATGTAGTAAGATTGTGGGTGGGACTGTCAGAGTTTAAGGATTGCCTTACATACTCAGCTCTAATTAACTTGACCACAGGGCACATGGTTATAAACTCAAATATACTGTTAAATATCAAATAACAGTGTGGGTGTGTGGTAGCTATACATTTTTTCTGAAACATGCCTATGAGACAGGATTACCAAGCTCATTCCTGGAGATTTATTTGCTTGCCTTCTGACCATTTATTTTACTTGAACGCTTTGATAAAGCTATACTGTCCAGAAGTATAAAATGTTTCCTTTAACACGGCCATCGGTTAGCTAAATGCATGCTCTCGAACTTTAAAGTTACTCTTTCCAAGCTTATTTATTAATGTGTATATTATTTTTATGATCATCAATAAAAAACAATGTCATACAGTATTACATACTGAAGCGGTATTCTAAGCACCCCATGTTTATAAGTAGTTATTTTGCTAATTTAGGTGCTAATATTTTCACTGTATACCATCAAACTATCATAAAGTGTCATAAATGAAGTGTAGTAGACCAGTTTGCTTATCCAAATAGTCTACATTTATATTGTGAAGACCAGAACTCGTATTAAGTCTGGTAAGGATTTGTGCATCTGCTGATGTAAAATTGGACGTTGATATATTTTGGCTATGCTGTCTAAAAAAAATGTGTAGGTGTAATATCTAATGGATTTACATCGGGTAGTATATCAAATGTTAGAGGATTTACTAATGCAAGATTGACAGCTTATTTGAAGTCAAACCATTGCTCTGCCATTATTTAATATGTTCCAGGTAAACAGAGGACACATGACAACAGAAGCCAAACGGGCAGCTAAGATGGAGAAGAAGATGAAGATTCTTTTGGGGGGATACCAGTCTCGGGCCATGGGTCTGATAAAGCAGCTCAGTGACCTGTGGGACCAGGTGGAGCAGGCCAACATGGAGTTACACACCTTCCAGGAGCTGAAGAAGCAGGAGGATCATGCCATCCCACGCAGACAGGAGGTAACTCAGACCAGTATCATTGCGCTCATAACTATAATGATACTTTAATGTAGATGTTCATATATAAGCTTTTGGTGCGTTTTTTATTAGATATTAATAGAATACAAGTAGACTCACACTGTGCTTGTATGTCTTTTAAGGCTTTGAGAGAAGATGTGCAAAGGCAACAGGACAGAGAGAAGGAGCTTCAGCAGAGGTTTGCTGATCTTCTCCTTGAGAAGGAAAGTTTGCTTTCAGAGAAGTACTGAATGTAATATTGGACTGTAAAACTTCTGTGGCTGTGTCTGCACTGTAATCTGTAAAAAAAAAAAAAAAAAAGTACAGTTAAGGCTTTGGAGTGGTTTTACTTGTTCAGCATTGTCGACATACCATGTTTGCTGCTGTACCTTTTGGTTTCAGCAGCAGTCATTTGGTTCATATTTCTCATACTTGGATGCAGTTTAGCTGGTCCTTGAGATTTCAAGGACGATTTATTTGTTGAGGTTTTTTTTTTTATTGTGAAAATGTGACTTGACTTGTAAATAAAATGTCACACAGGATGTTCTTTATTCCAGAGTCAGGATTCAGCATAATGAGGTCATGCACCTTTTTATTGCTCCGTCATTGTGCAGGGAATTGCATAAGCTTTGAGAGTACTGGTTATTTACGCAATAAATCATTAGCTTCAAACCCTTGTGTTGATGTTTTACCTTGCACATTACTTTTTGTAGTCGTATGCCTTTTATAGATTCTTTGGTTAATACCCATAATAAGAGTACATTAAGTGGAAGTAAACTCAACAGTATAAATGAATACACACCAATCAAAAATGCTAAATTTAAATATCAGGTATCTTGTTGCATTTCTCCAAGTGTTGCTATAGACTTATTCTATTCATGCATGAATCTTTATATATAAAACTTTTATATAAAAATTCTGTCCTGCTGCCCAATGTAGCGGGTGGCCGCCGCACACTCCATTTGCAGGTAATGGTAGCATCTGCATGCAGGCAGAGCCACTGGTACCCTCTAGTGTAAAATAAAGCACACAGTCCCATGTTGTAGTGAAATGAAATACCTTATTCCTCAATGTATTTTAAAGAGAAGGGTTTGAGGCTTACATATTGTTACTCAAGTGTCAGAAATTATCTTTCTGCTTTTCAAAAATTTAAATTTGCAGCATATTTTCATAATTGAGAGAAATGTCCTCCAAAGTCTTCTCAAAGTAGCACCTATTCTCCAAAATAAACCTGTCCACACCCCCAATATAATAAACAGATTACAAGGTTTTGCGTTTTTTGTTTTGTTTTGTTTTTTGTATGCCACACTCATGTCATACTGTATGCTTTGCATTTGACTTTTTTTTTTTACCTCATTGATGGATTTAATAGAGTCTGGCAAGATGATGGAAATTGTCTTAGAACGTTATTAGAAATCACCAGTTATTGTCAAATGCAGCTATACCATGTCAGTTCTTTTACTGCAAAAAAAAAAAAAAAGTTTTTGCATTTAAGCTTATTGAGAAGAGCGGATGTGGTTTTAAAGGCTGTCAATGCTCTTCAGTGTTCCCTTTGCCAGTCTGCTGCAAGTTTATTCATGGACCTTTAATTATTTGGCTGATGTGATGAATCAAGTACGACAGGGTGAGTGGCATCACTTGTCTTTGAGCACGAGAGAAGGAAGTGATTATTTGTAAATCCATTAATGCATGACTGACTAAGTGCATACGGCTTGGATGTGGGCCAGAGACAGGGCTCGTGCTACAGTGGGCCATTTGTCAGTGCACATCGTCTCAGAAGTGATAGAAATCTGAACAAACAGTAAGGCTACCTTTCTCTCTAATGATAATTTAGGAGCAATGATCACAGGGACACTGTTTTAGCGATAATTTAATGGTCATTTTAAGACCATGTGAATCATGTTCAAAAACATGTTAGACTGATGGCCATTACCATATTTGGCTGTGAATTTATTTTTGTGGTGTGAAAAGGTTTCTTTCATGAGATACAAAGCAGTGGCTTCTTAGTGTTTGTATCAGTGGAATTCTGTGTGGCTTTTTACAGTCTGGGATTTTGAGAGCTGTGTTATTAACACCAGGTGTTACTGGCTGTAGCACAACACTATCAGCTTTCACCAGAGTGACATATCATGTACCAAGTTGTACTGATCTAGGTGTAGTATAAAGACATGCAAGACAGAAGTCTAAGGGTTAGAGGACTGTGCAAGTGCTATAGATTTAAAATTTTGCAACATAATTGAGTCTATATTAGGTGAAATGTGTGCGTGTCTCGTTCTGGTCAGACTGGCTCTTGCCTTGTAAAGCAAATGTGTATTTGTCTCACACGTACACAGATAATTAATTCATGAGATAGATAAAAATTATTCTATACACTGATCAGTCATAACATTAAAGCCACTTAGGTTTTGGGTTCCTTTTGAGAACGCCCCCCCCCAGGGTGTGCTGTTGTGTCTGGCACCAATTTATTGCATTTTTGGTTGCAGGGTGGGGCCTCCGGGGGTCTGACTTTTTTGACTGGGACACCCATGGGTTCTCAATCAGATTGGGATTTTGGAAGTTCAACAGCCTTGGGCTCTTTGCCTGCTGGGCTTCATGAGTGGTGGGCTGTGGTGCACTGGGTGACTGGGTATTCTGATCCCTTGCTATCATGGCCATTCATGCTGCATTGGCTTTTCTGTAGGATCAGACCAGACGGTCTGGCCTTCAGTCCCCACGAGCATGTGTGAGCATAGGGTGCAAATGATCCTGTCACCAGTTTACTGATATATATATATATATATATATGATAATTGATAATCAATACAACTAGCGGTGATGTTAGTGTTATAACAGATCGGTGTCCATATAGCAGTTGCATCTGGATCCTGTTACTGTTCTCTTGTGGTTTGAGGTGCAAGGATAGGCCATTATAGGGGTTTGTCAAGATAAATTTGGTGGAAGCACAACAATAAGAAGCACTGTTCATATGAAGAGTAAATAGCCTTCCGAACCAAAAAAAGCAAAGACTTAATATAAAGAAGCTGTAGAAAATGTTCCAATTTAAAAAAAAGAAAGAAACATACAGGAATAAACAAAACTGATTTTTCCCTAGTGTTAAACATTTCTGGAGCATACTTTACTGATAACTCATTTCTACTTTCTTAAAAAAAAAAATCATCTTTTACAAAAACCCTTTCTAGCAATGGGTGGAGCAAGTGAGCCTTTTACTATTCCACTGTGTCCTCTGAAATCAGCTGCTCTGCTCTCATTCTGCCTCTTCCACTTCCCTCTGGTCTTCTAGCAGACATGGGTAATCCCTCCTCTAGTTTGCTAATCTAATAGCAATCCTATGTATGCGAGTGGGTCGCTCATTTAGGAAAGAAATGAAGTGATTGTGAAAATAATATGCACCTATTTTTTTGTTATCCTGAAGTAAAGGACATCACTTTCTCTCTTTAGTGTCTGGTCCATGCTTTTACCTTGCTAGCAGGGAGGTCTAGCAGATGACTGATCGTGGATGTACTGCTTCATTCTGTGACCAGACAACAGGAGATGGTGGCCATGCTGTCTTTCACTTTTATTCTGATTAGTTGTAATAAAGCCATGCTGAAAACCACCACAGTCGGTTGATTTTATGTTCTTCTAGCTGCAGGGTTGATAGTTTGGTTCTGAGCTCCTGTGGAGCTTCACATGGCGTTTCTTCTTGTGTTTACGTCGGCCTCCGCCAGATTCTCCCGTTTCCTCCCATTTCCCAAACACATGTAAGTGTAATGGTGAAACCAGATTGCGATAAGAGATAAGAAAGATAGATAAGAAAACCTTTACTTCATTGTGACGTTACTTATGGCATCGCCAGTTTCAACAATTTCGTAGAAGTGGATCGAAAACAAGCCAATGGCAGGATGTTGAGCATCATGATAGCTTAATTACCACCGAGTCTCCTCTAACCATCCCATTTTTCTTCTCACACACTCAGTGTAAACAGGATGCAGACTCTCAGGACACAAGCACAAACATGTGAGGGCAAAAAGTGGCAAAGTACACCCACGGTGCCGTCCTAATGAAAACGTCCTGCAGCCACGTAAACAACCATAAAACACATCCTAAATCTAGCAAAACAGGAAAGCGCAGAAATTCACTCTTGCGGCCCCTTCGCTGCCGTCTTCATCCCGAGGTTTCACCTTTTTCCCTGAGAACGCCCTGGACTGTGTGCATTTGAAAAACAAGCACATTGTCAGTCTAAGAACGGGGAAAGAGATGGAAGGAGAAGAGAGGGAAGAACGAGAAAACACAACATCAAAGGACACGAACAGTCATCGAAAAACAAGAACAAAGCCTTCAGTGATGGGGGAACGGGCAGATTATGCATCCAATTGCCAGTGCAACAACACGATATGTGTTATTCAGGCTGACACCGAATTAGACATGTTTCCTTTTTGTGTTGGAGAAGAAATAACAGCGGAGAAGAATAGAACAAAAAAAGCGGCATGTCTTCGCGTTTGAAAAACTCCTGTTGTCTAGCCAAGTCTGGCTCCGAGCATTGGCCGTGCTCTCCCTGGTTGAACTGACAATAAAGCAAAGGTCAGCATTGTTCTCTCGAATCAAATCCGAAATACTTCCAAGCATAATAATAATCTATACCCCTATGGTCTGTGGTTCGATTGTAAATCGGAGCTGTCTTCAGAAGCTAAATTTAAACAGATTTCGCCCAGTGACAGTGAGAAGCCGTCAGACCAACCTTCTGTTTTGACTTTCACATCAAGGGCTTCTGCTGCCTTTCTTCTGGCCAGCAGTGTAGATTGTGTTCTTTACAGCTCCACTCTTGACCTGTTTACATGAGTGTGACGGACTCGGTGGCAATTAGAATAACGCACAAGGGCAAAGGGAGGTCTCCAGTGTGTTAGCCTGTTATTATAGTCAGAATTGGAAACCCCCGAGGGAGAGGGGATTCGGTTACAAATCAAACACGAGTCCCACTTTATATGCAGCTAAACTGCACTGGTTGGAAATCTTTTGTCAAATTCAGGCCCGTCTGTTGGAATTGAATCTGAGCATTGGTAATTACAAACGGAGTCATGGTGAATTATGCAAGATGTTTTTAATGATTTCAGTATTCCGTTCACCCAACATGACCTCGCTGTGACTGAGCCGTGCAGAATTTTTTTTTTCAACTCGCTTTCGAGAACAGAGAGATGCTTTTAATGTTACAGTATTAAAATACATGATAAGTGGAAAAACATCTTTTCTTTGAGAGAGTTCAGCGAAAGGTGCTCGGCTGAGGGGCTTTAAAAAAAACAAAACTGTTTTCTTGTTTCATTTCATGAGAGTCTTTGTTTAAATCCTCTCGATTTTTCTCCTGGTTTTGGCAGCATGTCTACCTGGGCAGGCCCTTGGGAATTAGTGATCTATATTATGTCACGGACAGGTTAAGCTTTTAAAAGGGACAATTTGTTCTCACGAGCTGTTCAGACGGCATGGCTCGTGTTTGCTTTGGATGCCTATGAATAACCCTGGATACGGAAACGCGATTAAAAATGCAGGGTTGTAATTTACAGGGCAAGGGAGTAGATTTAAAGGCCTTCTTGCTGCTCCAGGGCCAACTTCCAAATTTATCTCAGCCGAACATTAGCAGGACTTTTTTGTGTGTGTGTGTGTGTGTGTGTGTTTTCCCATCAGATGAAAAGTGACATCAGACATGTGATTTCACTCAGGCTTTATGGGTAAGGTTAAACTGTAGTGTAATTTGTTGTCTAAGAAGTGCACATACTGTACAGGGCTGCCGGGTGTTGAAGACTTTGGGGAATGAAACACTTGCATTATGTATTTTAGAGCATATATAGTTTGTTAGATGTTTGCCCGTCCAAACATAATGTAAGATCCGAACATAAAGTAATTTAACTGAGGACACGATTTCTTTTATGGGAATGTCATTTTCTTAGGAATGTCTTTTTGTCTAGACCTTGCTAAACTCACGTTATTATATTGTAATCTAATCTTTCTGTAGAGTCACTACTGGACATGTACATCATGCTTAAACCATTTAGAAAAAGTGGTGACCCATTTAGTTTTTTATATCTTTATTGTCAGATTAAAAATTACCATTAAGCTTATTAACAAGGATGCACAATGATACAAACTGTTTAATAAACGTCTATCAAAAGTAATCAAATTTTATACTTCTATTGAGATTTATAACCATTTATTAAAATGCCATAGTCATTCAGTTTCATGTCAAGTTGATGACTTTTGGTTTTATACTTTTGTCGTGTTCAATTTCTACCAAACTAAGAGACGATATTATTTATTGCGTCTTTGAGGAGAGCAAATACTGAAAGTATAAGCTGCAATATACAGTAAATAAGATGCAGGATTTTTATCTATACTTTTTGTATTCTTATAAATCTGCACCAGTTTAGACATGGTTTATGTACCTTCTCATGCGACACAAATGAACCTGTCCTACAGATAGGAACTTTTCCCACACTGAGAAATAAACTGTGGTTTACAGGTCAGTTGTTAGAGCTCCAGTAGGCTGTGAATAGTGGACTGAGCTGTGAAGTGAGAGTGAGCAGTGGTGTGCTGCTAGGTGTTGAGCACCCCAGGGGAGCGTGGCCTCCTCTGCTCTGTGGTCTCTGTGGTGTGTGGAGCAGCTCCAGCTCTACTGCTCTTACCTTTCAGCAGCTGGCCTCACACAGGCACCGGCAAACAGGAACATGTCAGACCTAGAGAAAACACACCAGCACAGAGCTGTTGTTAATGGGTTTGTGGTGTGTACCTCTAGCAAACATTATCAATAGCTAGACTGCTACACCAAGCTACACTGTATGGACAGACGTATTTGGCCAAATCTGCAATGACATTTTATCTAAATACATACACTTCAATATGAAGTTGGTCCCCGTTTTGCAGCTATAAGAGCTTCCACTCTTCTTGGAAGGCTCTCCAAAAGATTTTGGAGTGTTTCTGTGGGAATTCGTGCCCATTCATTCTGTAGAGCAGTGATGTTGGACAAGAAGGCCTGGCTCGCAATCTGCATTCCAGTTCATCCCAAAGGTGCTCGATTGGGGTCGGGGTCAAGTTCTTCCACAACGAACTCATCAAAACCTGCCTTGCTTTGTGCGCTGGGGCTCAGTCATGTTGGAATAGAAAAGGGTCTTCCCCAAACTGCTGACACAAAGTTGGAGGCATAGCATTGTATAAAGATGTCTTGGTACACTGAAGCATTAAGATTGCCCTTCACTGAGGATAAGGGGCCTGATTGGAACACCTGAATTCAGTAATTTGCCCAATACTTTTGTTACTATAGTTCATGTGGAATAATTTAATTGTTATATTTTGCAATATATTCTTATATTAAATAAGCAACATTTACAAGCACAATACTGTAAATGGATAAAACAACAAAACACCAAGATCATGTTCAAACAGTCTTGTGTCTGGTACATATAAAACAATATTCTGTGACAAGAAATATTTCAGGATTCTTGGAGTCCTTTTCAACATTCCTCCAGCAGGTGGTGGTATTGAGCTAACCCGGGCATTTCCCTGAGAATAAGTCGTTAAATCACTGCAGCTCCACTGCCAAGGTGTGAAGTGGCTCACATTACACTTAATTCATTCATTCATACAGCAACTGAATGAGACACATCAGTGACCCCAAATATCTCCCTGCATTTAAATTTCATTTTAAATTAAAAACTAAAGAGGGAAAATCATAAATACTAACGTGTGTGTGTGTGTGTGTGTGTGTATACACACCTAATTAAAGTTTAAACTTAACTTAATCTTAGTGTTTTGTCCAAATTAGATCAAGATCGATTTATTTGACTAGTGTGTGTGTGTGTGTGTGTATGTATGTATATGTGTATATATGTGTATATATGTGTGTATATATATATATATATAAACAAATAAATTACTGTATTTATGCCTTTCACTCACTCACTCAATACCGTTTTATTCTATATACAGGGTTGTGGGGGGCCTGGAGCCTATTCCAGGAGAGTTAAGGCATGCGGCAGGGTGCTGAACCATCTAAGAACACACATGTACACATACTGCAGGCAATTTAAGAACTCCATAATTATTAATGCAATCATTATGCTATTAGCCTAATCTACATGTCTTTGAACTGTGTGAGGAAACCCATCAAGCACGGAGAGAGCATGCAAACTCCACGCACACAGACACTGAGGCGGGAATCGAACCCGGACCCTGGAGATGCAAGGCAACAGTGCTAACCACTACGCCACTGTTTTACATTTATGTAATACATTTATGTATTTCAATTATTTATATATTTTATTCATTTTAATAAAGAAAGATGAAAAAAAAAAATGAAAAAAAAAAATCAGAAATCAATAAAGTTCAAGCATTAACTTGGTAAACCAAAATAAATGGTTGGTGGTGCTTTACATGCACACAAGTAATAATCAGCTCTGAGAACCTCAGGCAGTGAAAGGCAAATGGAAAAAAAAAGAAAAAAAAACTTCTGCATTTCTGGAAAAGTGGTTTAAAACTAGCTCTAAAGGAAGTGTTAGCCTCAACATTTCAGCCGTTGCCTGGTGTGCTTCAGTGCTAAGGAGCTGTGTGGTCTCCCCTCCCCTTAGTGATGGAGGGCAACACTTAGCACAAGGCTTACTGGAGGCCTCTGTGGTGAAGACTCGGGTTTGGTGGTGGTCAGAGCTGCAGAGACGCCCTGCTGAGTGCTGCGGATCTAAAGTTCGCTCGCTGCGTCTCTCTGGGGCCTTATGACATGCCAAATGGCCCATAAATACAACTAATTTATAAGGCTAGTTTGCAGTATTAACTTTAGTTTGTGTACTGTCTTTGACTGAGGCGCTGAAATTTAACAATATTGTCAATACACCAAGTGTTTAAAGAATGTCATCTAGTGACGGGCGTTCAATTACTGGCCCTCCCTGTTTGAAGAGGACAATTTAATGGATTGATAGAATTTGCTTAATTAGCCAAAATTAGCAAACATTTAACTTGTTGAGACCTGAATGTCCTCAGATGGAAACAGCTACTACAATGTCTATACATTATTGTACTAAGTATAATAACTTTGCCAAACTTCTTTCTGTTTGAAGACATTCATTAACTTTAAAGTTCTTTGCCGCTAATAAACAGTGGGAAGAAAATGCAATGTACCAAACAGTTTTTTGCTAACATCCGAACAAGATAAATAACTAGCTATTGTATATACAGTATTTAATCTTTATCTATATCTATCTACCTATCTAAGATCAGCATTGATTCCTGCTGTAGATGTCATTTAAAGTTGAAGGCCATATGTGAAGGATAGAACTGATGAGAAAACGGGTCAGAAATACAGCTAATTAAACGCTAATTGCTATGCTATGGTAGTTTTAGGAGATTCTTGCTAGCTATTTGGTTAGCTAGTATCTGGAGTATATGCACAATTTAATAGTATCCATCCATCCATCTAGGAACCTCTGTAGTCCAACTGGGACCCGTGGATACCATTGGTCACCCTTGTATTTATTCCCATTTTTTACACCCATGCTAGGTTCACACGCTCATTCACACACTACAGGCAATTTGGGAACGCCAATTAGTCTAAACTGCATGTCTTTGGACTATGAGAGGAAACCGGGGGAACCCAGAGGAAACCCACCAAGAACATGCAAACTCCATGCACACAGACCCCGAGGCAGGAATCGACCCCGGACCCTGGAGGCGCAAGGCGATAGTGCTAACCTCTAAGCTACCGTGCCGCCCAATTTAACAGTAATATTAAATATAATCCGACAACGGAAATATAAATCAACTTCAGCTTTGTCAGTCATTAAATTCTTTCCTCTAAATTTGAAATCAGGACCAAGTGTGGTGGATGGAGCTGGGGAAAGCAGATCATAAACTTGACAAATTAAATGCTGATTGCCACAAAATTAACACCCATCACTGGGTGAGTTTGTTGAAATGCCCAACGGTGAGCAGTGTTGAAAGCAGTGGTTCCGACAGAAACACAAACAGCGAGTTATAACCCATGCAAACTCTGGGGTATGAAGTTATAAGGCAACTTTTGGCATTCCACAGGGGGCTGTAAAACATCAGCAGAGTGAGATTTCAGCTCATCTCCTCCTGCGCCATCGTCTGGCAGATTTAACTCCTTTCGTCATATAAATCACCTCCGTCACACAGCCTTGATTTGAATATGTAGAAGTAATGGCACTTTAATGGATCTTCAATGTGTTTCACACTGTAGCTTAATTTAGGAATTTTTAAATGATGTGCTTTTTACAAAGAAAAAAAAAGTGTCTTGATGTAGTGTATATACCTGAAATGAATGCAATTCATTCACATGACTATAAGGCTATAAAATGTATAAAACATCCCACGGCTTGAATGTAAACATTCGAAAACATATTTATTCTGATGTGAAAAATGCTGGCTTGACATGGATTGAACTCTCACAGAGAGTATTTAAGAAAACAGCTTATTAGAATACAACATACATCACAGGATCTGTTGAACTCATCACCACTGTGCTGACATGCCTTACTTGCCATTTATAATTATGAAGCAGATATGTAGACAGAGAGCAATATCATTAAATATAATGGTTCTACCTGAATTAAAGGGAAATAATCCTTTTTAAAACATTTCCATCATTTGATATTTAGAGTTTAGGGTTTACAAAAAAAAAAAGCATGTTTAATTACATCTGACACATTCAGTACTTTTTCCATCAGGTTTATGAGTTGAATGCATGTAGAACAGTTGAGTGCCGGTTTAGTCCTGTAACTAATTATTTTATATTCCCTTTTTGAATACAACAAGAACAATAATAATAATAATAATAATAATAATAAAGTGATATTTAATCATCAGTCACCTTTCAGTTGTGACTTCAAGGATTGTGGTTTGGCTTTGTCATGGCCGCAGCAGTGTGTGAAGGCATCTCCTCTGGCTTCGGTTCAGTCTGACTCATAGCTGAGAACTCAGCCCTCTAATCTTAAGCCCACTGAAGGGTCCGAGCCCAACCGAGCAGCGCGAACCAGCTCACACAGCTCACACGGTAGCCTGTCATTACAGAAAACCATAAAGACGTTACAAATGAAAGGAACGCTCTATCTATGAACAGTGTCAAGAAAGGGTACGTCAAGGGGACTTTCCATAACAAGAAACTTTTATTTTAGAGTTGAAATATCATGGTGAGACAATAAGCACTTATATACTGTGGGATTTCTGATCGTTAGGTTTCTTTATAAAGAACATGCTCGGTTCAGGCTCACACAGGGTTCCAATCAGAGGATTAGAAGCATGACTGAGTCCTACATCGTGACTTTATCTAGTCATTCAGTGCTGCTTGGGTAAAACACTTGTACTGATTAATTAAGAAGGTTATAACAGATTGTTTGGGTAAACCTTAGTAGAGCTTTAATCAGGCTGAGCATCTGTGCTTTCATCATATTGTGAATCAGTAAAAACAGCATATCAATACTAATATTTCCATAAAATGTTTAAATCCTACATTTTCTCACTCATTTTATGCGGTCATGTCTTTGTCTGTTGATCTTGTTGATCTGGGGCGTAATTCAAACTGCTCTATCAAATTCTCCGTCTAACTAATGATGGAAAGAACGTCTTGAACACTGATTGAAACACTTCTTGGTTCGAGACCACCTGTTAAAAGAAACAGAGTCCTGCTGAGACTTTTTTTCAGCTAGTGGCCTGTTTCTTGTCAAGCATCAAGACACCCAGGTGCTCACTGGTGTATTTGTGCTCAGGTCTTTGGAAGGCAGCTACAGCTCTGTTTGGCAAACTACTTGGAAGAGGTGTCAAATATCGAGAACTAGTTTCAAATGCCAAGCTAAGCAAAAATGTCTTTTTTCTCTCTTCTTTCAGAAGAAAAGGTATGCTGTTCCATTCTGGCTGTTATTTTCGTATAATTAGTCAGGCTGTGAGTGAAAAAATATATTCTCTGCCCCATATGCTGCGGTAGTGCTGGCTAGCCCGAGGGCCTATTCATTAGAGTGAAGAATGTGGAAGCTGCAGTATCATTACGGGTGTCCGTATTTTACTCTCTTTGCAATTAGCCATGTCCTCGTGTTTGACATGTCAAAAAGCCTTTGTTTCACTTAAACAAACATATTCTGTCCAGAAGAAGAAGACAAATCTGGACAAATCATGAATTCCTGAAGTAAAATAATGTGCAGTGCTCTCCTCCAAAAGCAGCAGCAGCAGCAAAAAAAAAAAAGTGTATGAATGTTTTTATTTCAGTTGGTTAAAGGAAAACTCCAGTTCACTTAAAATTTCAGTAGTGAATAAAATCCAGTACTGAGTAATGAAAATGAAATTGAAGTGAACATATTTTCTGCCCCAATCCCCTTATGTAATTTGGAAGCACATCGGTGGATCGGATGTTGAGTAACACAATACACAACTTATGCATAAATGATGACAACAGGAAGTCACCAAGTAGGTTATGTTGAAAACACAATGCTAAAAAGAGGATGTGAGTGTTGCATCAGCATCAGAGTTTTGATGCTTGTATAGGACTGAAAATGATAATAGGAAACCAGAACATCCCAATCCACAGGGCATAGAATGATTATTTACAAACTGTAAGATAATTCCACAAATGCAACATTCTCCATAAATACAGTAAGATCGGAAATTATAGAGAATTAACATTTCATTTGAAAGGTATAGATAGTGGTATATTGTGCCCTTAACTCTCAATGCCCCCATAGTGGTTACCCCAGCTTCCCATCTATAATATGCAAAGAAAAGAATTTCACTGTGCTGTACATTGTACAAATAAATAATAATTTTCTACAATTGTCCCTCTGGCAGAGCCCTATCAAAGCCTGATCACTTCTATCTTAGAGGACCCCTTTAAGGAAGTCAAGAATTTTCATAACACTTGTGTATAACATATAAACACATGATTTTATTGCATTGTATATGTAAAATTAAAGCGATTGTTCTCATAATGCGAAAAAGATCATTATTGAGAACTGTTCTGGAAAAGAAAGCAACAGTTAAGCATCGCACTCAACTCACTGCCTAAGAAAATAACAACATGAAAACCTCAAAGGGACCCAGGAGATGACCCTGAGGGCTGATTTTTAAAATACTAAAGTTAATCTTAAACTCAGCCTATTTAAAAAAAAAAAAAAAAGAAAAGAAAAAAAAAGAAACAAAGAAGGTATACACTGTTTGGAAAAATGGGTGCTTATTGGCCACTTACGGAACTCTTAACTATCCACTATATTACTGTAAGTTACATCAGTCATGCAGCCTTCCTGCGCACAGAATGTTTTTTCAGTTCCCTAGTTTATTAAAACCTCAGACATTGTAATTATTATAATACTCAGACATATACACTCATTTTCAAGTCAAGACAATCATCTAATTTCCACAGACAGACCCTGGTTGGACAGTGTTCAGTGTTTATATCCTGCTCTGTCAGGCTTGCTCCAGAAATCTTATCCTTCTGTATCAGAGCTCCATGAATGACTGCTTTATTCCATCACTTCTGTCTAAACCATTTCACGATAAGTCACATCGCTTCAAAACAGAGCAAAAGCATTCAGATGGCAGCACTCATCTGTGATCCATTCAGCATGCCGGACATGTTTATTAGGCTGGTTATTTAAGCC
This sequence comes from Leiocassis micropogon, assembly GCA_028565275.1. Classification (NCBI taxonomy): domain Eukaryota; kingdom Metazoa; phylum Chordata; class Actinopteri; order Siluriformes; family Bagridae; genus Leiocassis; species Leiocassis micropogon. The sequence goes on along the minus strand of JAOVVA010000002.1, from coordinate 16,676,318 downwards.
TGGGTCCCATACAGCTCCGTCTTTACTGAGGAATCCTCTGGAGGATCTTTCCCTACACTTTTCCCCACTATGTATGCATTGTCTTTCCTCGGCTGCACCGCTCTGCCAGTGGTTGCTTATCTTATGGGAAGTCATTTAAGATTCAAAGAATGTAGTGTGCACTGAAGTGTCACGAATATTTTCTGGGCATTTGGCATAAAGTGGAAGATAAAAATCTGATCGAATGTATGATATGGTTAAAGTTAGGTAGTCTAAGGTTGACTGATATCCTGTTGAAAGAATATCAATCAACTTATGCACATATATAATATATACACTACAGAGGAGGAATGTTCAATATAAATCAGCTGTCATAATGATGAGGGAGAGAGGGCAGTAGAAATTAAAAAAAATGACATACAGTAGAAATAAAAAAAAATTCCAACAAAGCATCAGACTAGAAGTAGCTTTTTTTCCAGGTGACAACTGAAGAGAATGATTTTATTTATTTTAATGAATAAAAACAATTAAAATAAGTGTATTTATTTGGTATCAGAGCTTTTCTTTGCCATCGTTACCTCAAAATTGCAGCATTCAGGAGGTTGCTATATTCTTGTCTGACTCTTGCATGGGAAAACTGCAGCCACGTCAGGAAAAGCTGATTGGGTATAAGTGCTTGAACAGAGGCAGGCGTCAGCTCCAGTGATTGCGCCTGCAGAAAAACCACCCCTCTTTCTACTAGTCACACATTTTATTGGCTCATAATTAATGCCTTTCCCAAGTGGCCTTTACCGCCCCCCCCCCCTTCAAGACTCCATATTAGTCAATGCCTTTCCCTTGATTTATGAGCCAGTTGCAAGAATCTGCTTTGTGTTTTAGACATCACAGTGAGAGATCTTACAGTATGAAGGAGTCAGCATGACATACACACCTCACTCACATTATCTTAAGATCAAATAAGTCCATCTGAAATAAGAGGGGCTGTTTCATCTCCTCCGAATTACCTAAGCTACACTAACCACAACCTTCCAATTGGGAATGATTTCCATTTGAGATGTGGTACCTATAAAACGTATAAAACTGATACACAAGCCCAAAAACAATAAGTTACAGATGCTGTCAAACCCACAGCCCAGCCCAAGAACAATATCTGGTATGCTTTAGCATTCATGGATGTGTGAGGAGCCGCTATGTGTACTGTGACTTCTGTGGAACCTTATAATATATACACCTGGACTGATGGAGCAAATGCAAAACTGGGATTACCACATAAACATTAAACTATTTACCTTCAGTACAATACATAGCGCCTGCATTCATTCATTCATTCATTCATACATACATACATACATACATGCATTCAGTATTTCCTTTTTTTATAGTTAAAATATAGTTCAAAATAAAATCATTGCTATATTAAATATAAAAATATTTTCCTTGATGTAATACTTTATGAACGCATGCCCACACTCTTCTTCTGCATTCAACCCCCTTTTGGCACGCCCTACCTTTTTAATCGGCGTTACACTCACAGTTATTGAAACAATCAGCGCCTGCAATTACCTTATTTAAACGATGTCTTCCCGCTTTACTCAGGACATTTATTCTTTGTGTACTAATCAGACCCTTGCTGTGATATTAATTTCAGTTGACTTTAAAAATGCTGAATTTTTGAGCTTTGGCTGCATCTGGAAACAACTTTATAGAAGTTTTACATTCCACAAAACAACTTGAGTACAAAACAAAACTACAATTATGCACTTTTTCTGCGGCTTTGACGTCACAACAGTATTCGGCGAACATTCCTCATTTCACTTCAATCAATCATATAGTCAATAGATCTGTTTGTGAGATCCGTTTCCGGCCTCCAATGACTGAGTCCATTTTTTTATTCATTTTTTTGTAATGATGCAGTCTGTATTTTAAATCCTCGTCTGAATGGACATCTCTGGACAATATCTCCAGAACATGCAGCATACAAGCCAGACGAAATCCTAGGCCAAAAGATATTTATGGCATGCCTAGAAAGCGATCATTAAATACTTGAATTCTGTTTTAATAAAGAATCAGTGTTTGCGCAATCCAGAGGAAAACTGGCTTACACACTGGATCAAATCCCAGTGATGATAGGCTTTTTGGAAATCTTTTCAAACATCAAAATGCAATCAACTGATCGGTAATTTGAGAACGGTTTTGTCGCCAATGATTATCGCAGTGTAATCAAACCCAGAGCAATAAAAAGTTGAGTACTGAACAGACCTACTGCTGTGAGCACATGGACATCCTGCACACATTCAGAGCACAGTAATGTCTTTTCCTGGACGGAAGTCCAAATAGAAATGTAAACTCTCTAAGCTCACTTCATCTTCGATATTACACACAATACACTTCAAACTGAAAAAACAAAAATAGTTGAATGGCAGCCATAAGCTCCTACGGTGTTCTGCTGCTGCTCCTGACACACCTGGGCCAGAAAAAGAAAATGAAATAATAAAATAAAATAAAAATACTACCTGGCATGCATGTGTTGGCAGTTTATAAAGAGCAAAAATGTGGACTGGCAGGAGGTCTCAAGGAACTGGACTGAGAACAACATGCTCCAGCAATGATATGATACAACTTGACAACTAAAAGAACGCCTAAGAGAAGTCATCTTTCCATCATAATAATGTGTGGGAGATCTTTCAAAGCCACTGAAAATATATTACACAAGAACTACTATAAATCTTGAGACAAATTAAAATCATAGGCAGTTTGACGAAGATATTACGATAGGTCTTTATAATACCGTTAAATAAAATGTGAAAAAAAAAAATGAATTCGACAAGAACGTTAATGTTTTTTACATAAATTGGAACAGAACTTGTGAGAATGTAGCTGTAATAGGATTAATGTAAAATTCCTCAGATCTACCTGAGGTTGCGGCAGGTTTTACAGGCCTTTACTGCTCTCTGTTACAGCTGTTTATTTTCACAGCTCCGCCGTGGCACTCTCGCTATGTCACGTTTGCCTCACGTCTGTCAGCCCCCATTAGAGTTCAGCCCTGGTCCCGGCGGCCCATGAAAACCGATCGTACTGCACTTCTGCAGCCTACAGGAGCGCGGACATAGGGAGACCTCGCTGCACACAAAGATCCTCTCACACTGGAGGCTTTATTTTCCATTTAGGCGCCTGCTACACAACAAAAATGGATGGAGTGATACACAGAGAGCTCGACACAAGGCCTGGGATACATATTTAGAGCAGAGCATTTGGATTACATGACAGGAAAAGCCAGAAAACTTCATGGGCTGTTTCTGAAAACAGGAACTCTGTGTGTTGGTGATAAGTGAAAAGAATTTGGCAGGAGTGAGAAGAATAAGAAAGGAAAAAAAGTTATGACCAGGTGTTGTTGTAGGAAAATAATCAACAATGGGGTTGCATGATGTGGCTTTGCATCAGCCTTCGCATCAACTTGATTAATAATCCTTAGAGGAATTGTTTATTAATCTTATATCACACAATTTGCCAAAATTTGCAATTATTTTTAGGATACATCATGCTTTTATTCATTTATACAGGATATTCCAATATGTGTGTATGTCAATACAGGAAGTCTCTACACATAGAGGAAAACGAACACTTCCCCATATATATATATATATATATATATATATATATAGAGAGAGAGAGAGAGAAAGAGAGATAGATACACACACACATACATATACTAGTGACGCTCCGATTGATCGGCCACCGATCATGATCGGCCGATATTGGCTAAAAACCCCAAAAGCGCCGATCAAAAAAGCCGATGACTTGACGGAAATTACTCGCGCGACTTTTTCACACGTGCATGCACGGCGCACAGGTAAACAGCAGCAGGGCGGAGCTTACCAGCGGCAACATGAGTTCTCCCGTCTGGAAGTTTTTCAAAGTGTTTTTTTACGATAAAGACGTAAAGTTAGCCGTTTGCAATGTATGTCGTGATGAAATCCCTCGAGGTGTTGGCAAGCAACGGCATTTTAACACCACTAACATGATTAGGCATCTTAGAACACGCCATCCAACTGAATATGCCGAGTAT
>JAOVVA010000002.1:16653273-16668288 GCA_028565275.1 Leiocassis micropogon | reverse complement strand
TCCTTGTTTTATTGATTGCATGTAATATTCTAATTTTCTGAGATTGTGGATTTGGGGTTTTCATGAGCTGTATGCCACAATCATCTCAATCATGACAAATCATGGCTTGAACTGCTTTGCAATTAATTTGTATTAGTTTTACCTTTTAAGTTGCATAATAAATAAATTTTGCATGATATTCAAATTTTTCGAGTTTAACCTGTATGTATGTGTGTGTATGTATATGTGTGTATGTGTATATATATATATATAGATAAGTTTACTGATCAGTTGCTTTCTAAGTCAGGTCATGTATCAAAACCTTATTTTAAAATAAACGAGTACTTATCGGGAATCGAGCCCGGACCCTGGAGGTGCATAGAGTTTGCATGTTCTCCCTGTGCTTGGTGGGTTTCCTCCAGATACTCCGGTTTCCTCCCACAGTCCAAAGGTATGCAGGTTAGGCTAATTGCCGTTCCCAAATTGCCAGTAGTGTGTGAATGGGTGTGTGAGTGTGCACTGCGATGGATTAGCACCCTGTCCAGGGTGTACCCCGCCTCGTGCCCTAAGCCTCCTGGGATAGGCTCCAGGTCCCCGCGACCCTGAATACAGGATAAAGCGGTATAGAAGATGAGTGAGTACTTATCAAAGTCTTGATATTAAAATAACATTTTATAGCAAGGGCTAATAGACAGTCTGATTTCAATATGCTCCAAATGGCAATGTTCAACTTTTGACAATATTTGAATATTTAATCTGCATATTAAAACACACACTTCAGACTCTGGCAGCAAAGGCAAAATCTCAGCCCAAATGTATTACTTTTCCTCTGAGCCATTTATTTATTTCTTGAAAGTGACCAGGCTACAAAATTATGATTGAAGGTAAAGGACTGAAATATAATGGTAAGTATAAAACAAACAAACAAACAAGATCATGATGCATACAACTAGAACATTGTACAATATGATCCATTCTGTAATTACTGTCTCACAAAGTACAAAATTGACTTCAAGTGTAACAAAACCATAAAATAACGTCTGGCAATAAGAAAATCAGGCACACATGGTGGAATATGTGAATAATTAAAGGGATTGAAAATCTGCTGCTGGATGTAAACAGGCACCAGTTAAATGCTCTGTGGTGAGTTTTCCAGTTTCCCAGTGGAAGCGAGCACGACTGGCCGGAGTGTGAAAGAGCTGAACATGCACTGCTGCTCTCAGCCTGAGCTGCAGCAGCGGATGGACAGATGAGGTGATGGAGAAGCTCTGAGACACACACGGCACTTTACTTCATTCCTTCATTAGGCTGTCGCTTCTCTTCAGCAGGCCAGGAAAGTCATGCCGCTCGGGCGGTAGGCGCTCTGCCAGAGAAGAGAGAGAGAGGGAGACACAGAGAGGGAGAGAGAGAGAAAAATCTGTTATGAATTAGCACTCGAGCTCCACAGAGGCAAGAAGCAGGCCCTTGTTTTCCGGTTTTGTAGACAACACTGGCTAGAACGAGAGGCTTTTCCCTCCTTTTGTGTTTAATCTGAGTATTTCTGGTTGTGTGGGTTATAAGACACCATTCACGTCTCCTGGCAATGGAGTTACCAAAAGTGTGGTTAACAAGTGGTTCATGAATGTGTTTAGGGAAATTCACAGACTTTGATAAATTAGGCTCCAAATTTCAGTAAAGTGGAAGTGCTTTAGAACAGATGCCTCAAATGCAGCTCAAAAAAATGCAAGAAAGATGTTAAAATGACTCTGATGCACTCTGAAGTAACTAACTAAATAAATTAATATTATTTATTATAAGTACTAATAAATTAAGATTATTAATATCAGCAGCTATGATGAGGCAAAAAAAAGTAAAACTAAACTTTAATGAGCAATATAAAATAATATTAAAAGTTTAAAAAAGTAAAAAAGCAATTCTTTTTTTTTCTAAGCCAAGAATAAAAATTACACTTTTATTAGATTTCATACCGACACTTGGAGTGTAAAAATGAGCTCTTAGAAAAAAATATATATCAAAAGTTTTCCTGTCAACATAGCTTGTTTTGATGCATGTTTGTCTTTTTTCTTTGTTTCCTCTGCCAATTTGTCTGTTATTTTAAGAAGACATTATGGAGACATGCAGTGAGAAACAACTTTTGAAACAAGATGCGGGCTGAAACAACATGAACTGGCTGGTACTCTGGAAAAGTGGTCTGGGAAAAAAACAGCAAGCGAGGGCGCTAAATACAGAGGTTGAGAAAGAGTGCAGCAAAAAAGGAGAGAAATTGTGAAAGATTTCCCTCCACAAGGCCAACCTGGAACTTATAAAAGACAGATTCCTGTTCTGTAGTCCTCTAAGGTTGCTTTTTGATTTGCTCAGGACTTTTCCCAGTGCCGTGTTCGGTGAGTGAGATAACAGGATGGGCACTCTGCATCTCCAATCGGGACAAAAACTGCTACAGCGGGTCTATTACACAGCTGTGAAAGCCTTTAAAGATGTGCAAATCCACCCTGCGCAAACACTATCGCTTATTAAATAGCTTGGACTCATGTTCAGTGAGGGTTCAGCTGATAAATCTGGCTTGTATCTGGCACCTTTATCACTGGAGGCCAAATGGTATAGGAAAATAATTGTAATGTGCATAAGGGTTAAGTAAGTAAACTCCAGTAAGTTTCCAAACTGCCCATAGTGTGTGAGTGTGTGTGTGTGTGTGTGTGTGTGCTTGTGCCCTGTGATAGACTGGCACCCTGTCCAGTGTATATCCCACATTGCACGTTAAGTGCCCTGGGATAGCGATAGACCCTCGACTCTGTACAGGGTAAGCGGTATAAAGAATGAGTGAGAGAGAGTGGGAGTAAATAAGATACTAATTGTGTCAACACTGATTTTGTGTCAAGAGTTTGTGCAACAGAACCCAGTGGTCCGTGGTTTTTAAACATTTTGCCTCAAATCAAAACCAGCTATTATTATTAAGAGTTATTATATCTATTAGTGAGTTCTCATATTTTTTCCCATGCTTGAAGGTAGTCACAATTTTAATACAAAGGCGTTCTGGGAGTAGAAAGTTTTGGAACAAAAAGCACTGTCAGTGTAAAAAGGATCCAGTGGGGTCCAAAAGCCTGAGACCACACTGAAAATCTGGGATTTTGTTCTTCGTTTTTTTTTTTTTTAACTGCTTTGTACAAAAGGTCAGATTTTCCTCACGCCTGATCTCTTCTCTTGAAGCATTAAAACTCGTGTGTGTTTGCACTACATACAGCAAGCCAGAGTTGTGTTTTATATTTCCCAAATAAAGAGTGCAAAAATGGATATAGAAGAGGAAAAAAAAAACTGAATGTGAATAACTCACTTTTGACAAAAAAAGTCAGATAGAACCTTATTAATTTTAAAAAAATCATCCCTTAATTCTAATGAGATGGGATGTATAATTTTAAATGCAAGATGGCTTCATAACTAACAGGAGAAGACGAAATACAATTTGATCCAACACCACTCGACTTTTACCTTAACACAGAATCAGCCCAGAACAACTGTGGGACTAAAGACGGAAATCATCCCTGCTTTTAAGATCAAATTATATACATAAACTAATGTTCAACATCCTTACATTCAGTGTACACAACGGTACTTTGAGGTTAGAAGCCTTCAATTTCAGCATTTTCTGTAATTTATACTTTTCAATACATTTTTGCCTGTGGATCCAGACTTTTGGGCCCCCATGTAATTATATTTCTATATGTATTTTTTTTTTAATTGTTTAATTAAATTCTAAAAGATTAAAAGACAGAAACATTCTCACTATGGGTCTCCATATAGAGCCACAATATTGAAGAACATTTTTAATAGTTAAATAAAATAATAATAAAAAAGTCTACTAGTTAAATAGTCGGATTAGGCATAAAATAAATATGTACTATAAATCAGTCATAGTTAAAGGCCAAAACAAAACAATTTTACTATACAAGATGTCTAAATTTACAATTGCTTAAAAGAGACAATATTATATCTAATTAGTTCTTTGCTCTTTCCAGTGGAATACTTACTTTTCCCTTCAGAGTAACACTAAAACACACACCTTAAAGCACGCTACCAGTGAGTAGATTCTGAAAGGAAAAGAAATATAAATTTAAAAAAAGTCATTTTTTCTTGATATATGTATAGAATATCAAGTTATTGAAATATATGTCAAGGACGAGATCCTTCCTGCATGGAATATATTTTAAGTCCAACTGTCTCGCATAATACTCCTCTTGCCATCCGTACTCCCAATCCTCCCTGAACTAATTATTTATACTGTGGGAAAAAAAAGGAAATGGTTGTAGGCTCCACTTTCCTCACAGTGTGCAAAAACTCACTGCACTACACTGAAAGTCCAAAAACTAAAACTAAATCTCCCAAGAGTGAAAAAGGGAAATACAGCAGCAGAAGAGGAGAGACAGAATCAGGAAGGTCACATGCTCTGCTCTGAACACTTTTTGCTCTGGTGTGTAACGTACATACATTATGCATGAGGGCAAAGAAAACAAACAGCTATCTTTCAAGTTATACTCTTCCTCTAAATTGCATTAATAGCACCATCAAAAAGTGTAAATGTTACACAAAGTTGCTCAAAGTGAGGTCTTGCTCGATGATAAATGCTACTTTCATACTTTAAAGTCGCTCAGCAAACTGTGTTTGGCGTAGCCTCCGCTTGGTCATTCATAAATCTCAATTTTGCAGTTAAATAGTGCTAAGTAAGGCCTTCTCTCCCCCTTATGGAAACACTCCGTGGAGGTCCTCAGGTCCAGGCCAGCCAACCCTTCTCTCTCTCTCTCTCACACACACACACACACACACACACAAACACACATCTTGGCAGTGGGTGGCAGGCCGCTGCCGCCGTCCACAGCTATGCCGGGGCAAATCGTGTTGACAGTGTCCAAGAAAAACCGGGGGGAAAAAAGGAAAAGGGTATGTGCAAGACGGGCAGACGGAGACCGCATGTGTGCAGAGAACGGCCGTGGAGCAGGCGCTCTGATGAAATACCGCCTGCTGACAGGACAAGAAGGAAGAGACAGTGTGTTGAACAGGAGCCATGTCGAAGAAAGAAAAAAAAAAAAAAACATTTCAGTAGCTCAGGAACTGACCCTGGCTCATTTTATTGTCCATGTACATTATGAGCTCTGCTGAAATCAAGGGAGTCCGCATCAGAAATGTGAAAATGGGTGGACGTGTGAGGCCTGGAAGACTTTACTCAGCACACCCTGAATCCTGGGCTTCTATTGGGAATGGTTCCCATATACATATCCACAACATATGGTGTATAAAATTTTGGTTTACGTTTTCCAAATTTATGCATTTGTTTAAAAATACTCAGGAAAGTAATGAATGTGCACATGCTAAAACTGAATGCGGAAATGTTCTGAAAATTACAGCACACTGAAATCTTCTACATCTCTTTATGTCCATATCTAAGTCACTGTTTGGATTTAATACACAGACACGTAAGAGCCATTGATTGGATAATCATCAAGGTAACTAATACCTTTCAGCTTTCAACAATTCTTTTAATCCTAACTGATGCAGTGAACAGCTTCCCAATTCTTTTTCGAACAACCATTTCAGGTGGGTTACCTCTTGGTTGTGAAAAGATGTTACTGTAATGGCCTGCTTCAAGCAAAGGGAACAATTAAGAGCTGACATTTTGTGGAAGAAATGCAGTCGCATAAAATCACGAATGGCCGAGATAAGGGATCACTTAAACGCTTTGTGAAGTTATGTGAACAGCTATGTTTAGTAGTGAAAGTAAGATTCTTTTTATATACGCAATGTATTTGGGGAAGGCAGTTTTATATACATTTATAATAATATTCTGATGCCTGTATATGAAGACTTTATAAATCAGGAAGCTCACACTTTGCATTCCTGCTACAACACTTGGCATGTTCACTATGTCTAAACCAAATCAACAGAGTCTGCAAAAAGCAATGACAAAATAAAAAAAAATAAAAAAAGATCTTTCACAGAGCTAAAATATCAGTGCTTAAAACATATGCTTAAAGTGAGTAAATGTATTATTATTTTAAAAATTTTAAGCAAAAGTGAAATCAAACAACTGGAGAGTTGAAAAAAGTCCTCATGGGAAGGTGGAACAAAATGCCATATTTATCAAAATCAGAAAAATTTATTGCTTTACTATGAATATCTTAAATACCATTTGACAAAATGTATTTTTATTTTTAATTTACTTTCATAATTTGGTATAAGGGATGGCAAATGCAGTGTAGCGTACGTCACATACACAAGTGACAGTAAGAAAACAGCAGAACAATCGTCCGGTATGATGGCACTTAAAAATTAGTAGAGATAGAAAATTTTTCCCCCTGTCACATAACTCAATTCTTTTACAATTATTTTTTTATTTATATATGTTTGCATTTGAGGTGGTAAAATGTTGCTGTTTCTCTACAATCCTTCAGACAGCAGTGGATCCTGTGTGGTAGGAGCAAATTATTTGTCAAGTTTGTTTCGAATTGTAAAAAACATAATACTGAATTGTTATATTTATTTAATCATTAATCTTATAGAATCACAATACAAATCAAATCAGCACCTAAATATTATATCGAATTGTTGTGATTCCCGTTGCTAATCTTTAGCACCTCCTCCCATAATCCAGGCCACTTTGATCGCGCCGGCTCACAAGGCTGAAGCTCATGAATTCACTCATGAAGCCAAAGTTCATCTGAATCATCTTGGTGCAAAATTAAAGGAACCTTAACCAGTAGAAAATGTCTTTCTCGGCATATTCTGTGTCCTTTCCCCCTTTAACGCATTGCCATTTATGCGGAGTGACTTTTATTTACATTTGCCCTGACCAACATCAAGTTTAGATTTCAGATGTCTTTCATGTCTTTCAATGACAAAAGATCCCATCATGACTCCAGTCGGAATATAAAAGATTACCCGTGAGTATACAATTTGTATAAAGTGTTTAAACAAAAAAAAAAAAACAAAAAAAAAAGGTTTACAGATTGCAGTTAGTTTTTGTGTTAAAAAAAAAGGAAAAAAAAAAGAAATGAAGTAAAAGATATTGGGAATGCCATGGTATCTAAGAAAAGCATACTGTGACATAATTTATCACATAGGGCTCCGGCCTCACTGGCACCGCTGTGTTCATGCTGTAGTGTGTGTTCTTATGCCTGGTTTATGACACATTTAATTTATTGACTGACTGACAGAAAAACAATGCTCAGCGTCTTAGATGCCTCCATGCTGAGAGCTGGACATTCCCAGCGAAGAAAAAGACGGAATCAGCAGTCAGGGGAAGGTTCTTAGTTAAACACTTACTGTATCCCACGACATAACAGAAAACAGAAGTTCTCGAGCTGATGAGAGGAGTCACAGATCACAACTAAAGTCACAGTTTTCTTGATGTGTGGGAATTTAAAAACAAAGTAAAAAAAAAAAAGTGCAAAGAAGAATGAAGTTAAAAGAGCTGCTCTTTCTGCTGCTCTCTGGGGCTTGTTTGCGTGAGGAATGAGGCTGTTTGCACTCCTCTCTTCCAGTCCACATGACTACACCAGTGCCAGGACTGAGAGGGGAAAAATGGAGATGGATGACCCTAAGTAACGGGACTTTATCTTTGATCAAATGTGCCGTGTCCTCTCGCTGGCTCCCGAGGTCTGGGCAGAGACAAGCGGCCTCCTCTGCACGGAGAGATGACGCTTCAATTATCAGCCTCAAACTGGAGGCAACCTCACACATGCAAGACATTAGTGTGAATATCACTCTTTCGTCCTCGTCCCTTTATGCACAATAAAAGTGAGGCCCATCACATTCTGTTTATCTCGTGTCATAAACAATTTGCCATGTATAGCCTTTGTTGAGACTGCCTGTGTGCTCCAATTGTGCAGTGTTCCAAATCATCATCGTTTCACTGTACCCACAGAGAGACAACAAAAGTCTGAGGACAAAAAACCCTTGTTAGGAGGAATAAACAAAACAAAGCCCCAACATGCTCCAGAAAAGGGAACAGTACACATATTTCAAGACTAGTGGCAGCTATAGTTTAGCTTTTGTCTTTGTATTTATGTGAAGTGTGGAGGCCAGGACACAGGTCAGAAACATGTGTCAAGCCTTCAGCACAAAAAGGCTATAAATTCTACACAACTAGCTAAGAACAAAGGACACTACTGGGAAAAAAAGATTTAAAGCTTGGAAAAGCACAACTAACGATCCCGAACGCCAAATAAAGATAAGACAGAGATATGTACATGAACGTGCAAGTCCCTCTGCAACGATGAGCCGTTACAGGAAGCGGCGCTCCTGCTCCTGCATATTCATGAGTGGCGTCCAGCAGATGTTGGGATGTGTGTATGTCTAAAATGTGGGTGTGTGAGGCTGTATATGTACTGGCGCCTGGCAATTACCAGAAGGGAGTATGGGAAGGGCAAAACATGAGAGAGTGAGAGAGAGAGAGGGGGCGAGAGACACTGAGTGTCTATACAAGGCTGCAGCACACGCCAGCCATGAGCACGACTACACCGCTTTCTGACTGCCACATCTGTCTGTGCGCAAACGAACAGAACAATGAGTTTCAGACTCTCCTCAGACGTCTTCAGCGAGAGAAGAGGATATAATGGAGAAAATGTGGATAAGAGGGCATAGGTTCAAGTGTGAAAGAGTTCAGCTGCTTTGGATCCTCTCCTCTCTATCATAGTCTTCAATCTTGCTCTCCGGGCCAATTTACTGACTCGTACTGGTATAGCCGAATATGACAGGCAGAAGGTTTTCACACCCACAGAACAGGCAGTAAAAGCACTCTGTGGTTTTCAAAGGGCTGTCAAACGAAAAGCAGGGTTTCTCCCTGGTCAATTCCAAATCATGCGTGATCTGGAAAAGATGTCAAATTCTATCCATGGCATCCCAATCATGCTGTGGCTGCTAAAAGTATATAAAAGAAATATGGTCCTGAACTAGAAACGAAGGTAATTTATTAAGCGTTCTTTTTTTAGAAGGTGTATACACCATTGTAAATTGTCTTATTATTGTGCACACTCAGCCAAACACTACAACTGTAAACTCTATGAGCCTGACCTGGAAACGAAAAGGTAAACACAGGATGATTTACAGTAAAGAAGCACTTCTGAGATTTCTGGGCAAAGGATTAGAGCAGTTATTGTGCAGCAGAGCCTTGTTTTTAGGGGAGATAGGGCCCAGCCAGTGCACCACCAGAAGCCCAAGCTTAATGGTTAGTATTGTACATCACCTCATTGTGAAGTGGGATTCTGGGGTCAGCGTGTGGGGAGAAAAAAAAAAACAGCGAGCATCTCGGAAAAGACCCGGGACAAACACTCTTCTCACAGCGCCTAAATGATGAGACTAAAATCAGAAATAATAGCTAGGGGGAAAAAAAAAAAAAAAGAATCTTTCCATTTTTTTTTTTTCAGAAAGAACCAGAAAGGGCTTTTTGAGAACAAATGCTTGGCAGCATATTTTCAATGGTATAGGATTTTCATATCAACATTTCAACAAATATGAAAAGATAGTCTGCCAACATGGGTTTGGGCTAAAAATGAAAAACAGAATATACAAAGGCCTTCCAACGTTCGTAAACCAGCCACTGTTTGAGGCGCCTCTTCTTTTCTAGATTCAATAAACTCAGTTCAACAATAAATATTATCTTTTACCTTGTAGGCTCCAGAGCTGTGTTCCGGCCCAGAGAGGTTTGGATATCATTTAGATAATATACAGCCTTCTGGATGGCTACCGAACGCCATTCCCCTTCCAGTTGACTTATTATGTACAGTAAGATTCTGCCAGTCTAGCTGTTCACTTGACGTCCAAACGGGCAATTTCATGCTTTAATGACAAGGTATCCAAACCACAGGGAAGAATGGCTCCACTTGTAAATGTCCAATTGTTAGCAGAAGGTTTTGAATGGCCTCGGAGACACCTAGAACAGGAAGCAACGTCTAGTGCCAGCGCCGAGGACGAAACGGGAATGCGGAGACATAAAACTGGTTCAATGGGGCATTAAGTGAAGAGTTTGTGAGGCATTGCGAAGGGCACAGCCCTATTGAAGCCCTCGGTTCTGTGGATGTCAGCAGCGCAGCACGAGATGTCTGTCCTCACAGTAAGATACGGAGACGACGGAGCAATAAACAAGAGCTGGGACGCATCACTCCTACGTCTGCTGTCTTTGGCACAAAACTTTTTGCACAGCGAGCCCCGTGCAAACCACAAGGAAGGTACAGGATCCTGCAGCCAGGGCAACTTCGAAAATATTTCTAATAAAGGTTAAAGGGCTAAGTAAAGGCTGACAATGAAGACATTTCTTTGCAGAGTCATGCACATTTGGCCAGATTTAAGACTTATCTATTGTAATAACACAATCTGCTATGGTTTTACTTTGTACTCTTTTCCTTTTGTTAATCTTGAGATCTTTGCGGCTGTTACAGTTTGGGCTGGCCAGATTTGAAGGGTTTTGCAAAACTTCACTTGTTGAACGAGTACAGAGCTTAAAACCAACTTTGGTTCCTTCGTAAGCATGAAAAGCTACAAAAAACTCAAGAGATGCACCAGTAAAACGCAGAATATTAAATAAACCTGGGCGATGAAAGCAAATGCTCAAACAAAGCATGATGTTGGCATTTCAACTTTTTTGAAGCATTGCCTAAGAGGAAGCTAGCAGCTCTGTGCATGTGTGCATTCGGGGCATAATCAAGTGAGCTTTGAATTTCCCCAAGTCTTATATTAGACCCTTAATTCGATTTCAAAGTTATCTCAGAATGAGTGCAGTAATAAGAGGCAGAAAAGATATTTAATTACATGGACACAGAGCTACAGCTAATAATATGTTGCTATAGATCTGAAAAAAGTCCCAGATTTCTTTTTTCCCCATATAAACACTATAATAAAGCTATAGCTCATAAATAGACAAGCTTTCAGAGTTAATACTTCAACTTACCTGGTAAACCTACAATTCCTTATGATGAACAAATCCACGAAACTGAGGCTCAGTCGCTCAGACAAGAGCTTAATTTTATCTATAACATTCTTCAATACTAGACATGTGGTAAAAGGCCAGAGTGAAAATTACTTATTGGGACAATTAATCATGGTCTTAAACTGGCTCCAGTTGCAATAAAACCAAACCAGTTACAAGACAACTCAGCCTCCACTCCAATCCCCAGACACACACACACACACACACACACACACACACACACACACACACACACACACACACACACACCTAATTATTTCTGTGCCATTGCTGGTGACGGACTGCGAGCAACTCATCAAAGGCAAAAACCTCAATGCCACTAGGAGAACATCTGGAAACCTTCACTCATCATCATAGGTTGGAAAACCTGTTTTATATATTACACAATATAGGGGGATACTAATGCGCTTTATAGTTTCCTTTTTTTTAAACAATGCCAACCCCATGTTTATAGTTAAGCAATCACTGAAACGCTCCACTGACTACAGCTTCCTTAATTTGATCAAGCCTTTGAGATAATGAAACTTTAATATTTAACAGATCATTTATATCCTAGAGAGGTCATCAGCCATCATATTCCATCATACTTAAGCTAATCCTGGGTCTTAAGCATCCTGAAAAGCCTACAAGAGTACAGCATCGTGACTTTTGAGTATTAAAAGGAACATCAATATGCTGTTCCCCTTCTGGTGAGCACAGAGAAGACAATCAGCTGCTTTACTGGAAATGAGTTGTTTAGGTGAAATGTGACTCTACACAAATGAAGTGTATTTGTAGAGCACTTTTAACAATAGATTAAAAAGCAGGTTTACAGAAATCCGGATGTGGACTAACATCCCGAATGAGCAAGTCAGAGGTGACAGTGGCAAGGGAAAACTCGCCGAATTAGAATGAAGACAAAACCTTGTGGGGGAGAAGAAAAAAAAAAATTCTAGACAAAACCATAGAGTGATATAAGCCATGGAAGATTGAAGTCAAACAGTACTACATCTATCTTTCTAATGTATAATTTTCAGCCGGGCTAAAACTGTACATCAACCAATTTAGTGTGACCAAAACAATTGATGACAAAGTTTGAGATTCCAGAGTAGTGAATGATGATACAGTATGACTCTTGTCTAAAAAACAATAGGAGGAGAGCACCGGGAGTCACAAAGTAGTTGATCGGTGACCTGCATGACCAGTTTCCACAGGTCAGGACACGTGTGAACTGTGAAGTAATAACAAAGTTCACCTGTATGACGATATACATTTGTAACATTGTTTTTTTTTTTTTTCCCTGTCATGCTTGCTCTGGGTGCCAGATGTATTACTGTAATGACTTTATTGTCGCTCCTGATAATATACAAGAAATGGGAACAAATTTATGCTTACAGGCTGCAAAGTGCCTAAAGATACAATAAAAATTTGGGTGTTTATGCAACAAGCAAAGCAGCAACCTCATTTCCCCTTTCATCTGTTTGAAACCACTCAGGATTTAGCATCACCAGTATACTAATTAACTGTACCTGTTTCTCACCGGTGCATGCCTCAGGTTAGATTTTTTTTTTAATGCTTAAATGATTTATAGGTCACTGTGTGGCTTAACAGACAAAAACACTGCTCTGAAACTGGTCGGGTACAGGGACTGGACTAAAAATGAGAGCCAAAAAGTCCTTCCTCAAGATGAGAAAGTTTGGCTCTTTGGAAGCAAAATACGAAAGAATGAGTGGCAGCAGATTTCAGGTACAAATCTACACCATCCAGATGAAATTATTCCCTGAAGCAAACGTGAGGTTTTTGGGAAGTGTCAATCCTTACGGAACCATTCACACCATCAGAAAGTGAATCACAAGTACAGAAGCTCCAGACAGAAGTACAACATCAGGATGAATAAGGCAGGACTGGATTGTGAAAGAAGCCACAGCAGTAGACGTGTGATTCATTACAAGCAGGTCAGTACCCTAAAATTATAGGAAACACAAATCCTACCAAGGCTGTACTGTACAGACTCGTGTCCTTACGAGGAGTTTGGGAACTTGGCTACTGTAACCAACAAGATTAGGTTTTAATGCACTTCCAATATTACCATCCTTATTGACTTATTAAAAAAAAAAAAGAAAAAGTACATTGGGTGAATGCCACTAAAAGGACTTTTTTGCCAGTCGCTCAGTAAATTTCAACATAAGAGAAAGCAACTTGAATAAAAATAACACGACCAACAAGAAAACAAAGCATTTCATGATAAAAGGGTTCTCAAAAAATAAATATTACAAATAAGAATTGGCATTAATAATGCTGAACTGGATTGCCAATGATTTTGTAATCTCAGTCACTGCTAAATAGCTCATTACCTGCCAATTACTCTCTGACCACAATAGCATACGCTCCACACTGGCTGTGAGAACTCGCCCAACACTCCAGTAACCATTTCACATGGTCAAACTAGTACTTACGACACCCACAATCCTGCGCACGATACAAAATTATAACTCTGCAACAGCGAACTGTAGAGTGATGTACGCATGTGAGCAAAACAAGGAGGCATTTCTTAGCTGTTTCTTGGTAGACTGGTACTCATGGTGGAACAGAAAAACGAAATAACCTTTGCATATACAAAATGCATAGAAATTACACTTCTTTAATTCTGCAAAAATATTATGTAACTTTTTTTCTTTACAAGGAAAATTACACTGACCACAAATTGCGCTCAACAATTCCAATACTTCAGAGCTTGACCACTTTAAAATAGGGCTGTGCTGCGATTATAAATATAACTCTTTTACGGCTCTGTTATTACGTACTGAGAAGGGGGAGAGTGGGCCAATCTTGTGGCTGTAGCGCCTGATGGCCTCTCTGATGTGGCCGGGCTGGATGGCACTGCTCTGAGCCTCCGCGCCACACGCTGCTGCGCTCTGCAACGGAGAGGGAGAAAAAACACACAGGCTGTATTATTACTAAATCAAAAACACAGTGGGAGACAGGCCGTTTAACACACAAACACAGCCAGAGGAGGCCGTCCAGACACGACACACACACAATACATATTTGAAGACGGTCTGGATCAGAATTGGATAACGAGCGGAGAGCTTGCTCAAGCCTTCACCTCTGCAGTCATGTAAATGCTATGTGTCAGCTCGTGCTTTATGCACTTTCAGCAGAGAGGTTCGTCTGATATATAGAGAGCTGACAGTAAATGTTAGTTAACTATCTGCTCTGGAAAAGGACCTATAATTGTGCTCAATGCTCCAAATGTGTTTGACTTCAGGCAGAAAGGAACTCAATCTATCTTTAAAAAAGAGAAAGGAAAGGGAAAAACAGCTTCCCTATTTTCATCCTTGCTATAAATCAGTTGTGGTAAAATGGACATGGCAGGATATATGAGAAAGTGTAATGCACATTTCCGTGCCAGTGTTTCCAGTCTACATGCAGACATTGGGATGTTGATGACTGCATCATGATGACCGCTGAACTTTCCTCGTTATTTTACCATACAGTATATCTTTCCTATCCCATCCCAAGACAGCTTGAGTTCATCATTTTTATTTATTTATTTTTAAACAAAGTTCCCGAATTATATGGATAACCTACACATGTAAAATACTGTGTGTACTGTATGAATGCATGAGCATTGTGTCACTGGTAGGTATGGACAGAAAAAAATTTGATTCTCTGTATATTTACAACAGTTCATAAGTTCATAACACTTCCAAAAACAATTAAGCATAGTACTGATAATTTAGCTAATATTAATCATGTCTATGCATACTAGGGCAGCATTACACTACCTCACTTAATTAACTGTAGGTATAGAACTAAGAGAGTTATGGCGCATTTTTACTTGTAGGCCTACTTGTAAATATTCAGATGTACTCATATTTGGGACATGTTTATTACATTATTAGATAAGCCTATATGTGTGCAAGGTTTTATCCAGTATTATACAATAACCATAAAATATGTACTTAGATATACATTTTAAAAACCTTTCTGAAACATCTACTTTTATTTATATATATATATATATATATATATATATATATATATATAAAAGTGTCAAAAAATTAAGTCATCTTGATTTATATATA
>JAOVVA010000002.1:16619575-16651579 GCA_028565275.1 Leiocassis micropogon | reverse complement strand
TATATATAAATCAAGATGACTTAATTTTTTGACACTATGCAGCAAACTCAAGTCAGAACAAACTGTTATTTTAACAATAAATATTAATTTCTAAGATATATTTTGAAGCGAACATGTAGTTTTAACATGGCCCTTTATTCCTTTTTAATCACAGTAAATCCAACAGTAACATTCTTTTTTCGTAATTAATACCATTTTCTATTTCTAGTTGCATTTTAACACAGTGGAACATCTACACAAGTTAGTTCTTGTCATCACTCATTTTAAGGCATGTATTAAAGTATTAAGTTGTTTCCTGATCCTTGTTTGTTTTTGCACCTCTCTTGAGGGTAATAAGGAAAGAAAAAGCTTGTCAGATTACTAATAAAACACAAAGACCTCCATCTTAAAGTATTTCCTGTGTCAGGAAACTTTACCTCATTTTAAGTAATGGTTTCACCTCTGACTGTTATGAAGCACTAACAATGGAGACTCCTTCCATAAATGCTAAGCAATTGCTTCCTTACCCAAAAAAAAATCCCTACACTTTCAAAAAGCAGATAATCCAAAATGCATGATTTAAACCTGGCAGAATATTTCCAAAAACTTTTCTCACGTTTTCTCACTTCTCTGTCGTTTCAAAGATCACAGCGATCATATCAATATCTAGCTGGCTGCTACAGTGCAGAAGAATAAACAAAGCCGAGCACTGCGGCAGAAAATAAGCTCCAGATTTTTCATTGATCAATAGTCTTTCAAGTGGGTGGCTGTTTTATTCGATTTTCCTCTGAGGTCCGTATTTCTCAATAAACCCGGAATAATACAAGATGATAAAATTCCACAGCCAAATAAACATGTCTATATCATATACACATTATCCATATTAATGCTTTTCACTCACACACTGAAAGACAAAAACAGAATGAGCTTTGTTTTTTGCCTCTTTTTCCCATCAAGTCATTTTTATTGGGCTTTACATGTGTAGACTACACAAAACGATAGTGCATGATAAATATTGATAAAGAAAGAATGCTTTACTACGTATTTAAAAAACAAAAAAAACAAAACACAGAGCCCCTTAAGAATTAAAGTGAAAAACAAAGTGTAAAATGATCGGACAAAACGCACCCTCTTTACTGCATGACCCTACAGTATGACCTCTTACCTTCTTCCTCTTGCGCTGTTTGCTCTTGCTGCTGGAGTCCTGAGACAGTGTGCCATTGCCCTGGGTCAGGGAGTGCAGTTTAGTCTGATGACCTGAGCTTGGGGTGGAAGGAGGTGTGTTCTCTGGGGAATCCATCTCTCTTTTGGCAGATGAGGCCTACAAATAAACCAGCAGAAAATGACGATACCAATAAATATTGGCACTGACGAGGTGATATGATGCCGCCAACACCTCAAAACGGTATTATTTAACCATAATCGCATGTCAACAAATCAAGTTTCTCTTGTCACTCATTTTAATGTGGCTACAAAGTTATTTCCTTACAAGACTCACTCTTGAAGGCAGCTTGTTATTTTTTACTGGAAAACACAAATAATTTCCCATGATTGAAAAATGCACATCTTTAGCAATAAATGCTACAAAGTGCTGACACTGGAGACTCCTTCCATATAAACACAAAATTTAACCATATCAATTGCATTGACATTATATTGATTGTTTATTAGAAAATTTACTTACTATTAGTCTATAGTGGAGCTTAAACCATATGAGTGACTTCATGTTAATCCTTTGACCAATCAGTTTCACAAATTCATCAGTGTTATGGTATAACAATTTAACTAACACAGCAAAAAAAAATGTTTTTTTTTGTTGTTTTTTTTAACAAATTCAAATTCTTATATGCATGTGCTGCTTACATCATTTGTTACTCCATACAACCTTACATTTGTAGCCTTAAACCCCGAATTTATGACTAAACATTTAAAACTTTTAAGACATTCACTCATTAAATAGTAAGTCTGTGTGTCATTCGTAAAATCTAAACGCAGTGATTGTGCTGGTCAATTTCTCCTCTGCTGAGACGACCACAGTTATTGTGCAATGCGGCTTTACCGTGACATTCCTCCACACACGACCCTCAAGGTTTAAGGAGGTAAAAAACAACAACAATAATGGAATCCATGGTAAAATACAACTTGTGTTTCCAGACCAAAAGTGGCCTTGGCTGAGTCTGAATATGAAAAAGAGAGAGAGAGAGATGAGGTTTTGTGGTTTCAGTGACAGAAAAGCCCCTCCATGGACACACTCCCACAGGACAAAACCACCTTGTACAAACTTGGCAGCAACAACTGGCTGAAGGTCAAGTCCTGGTTGTAGGACTAGTAATGTTTCTTATTCATCAAGTGCAAAAAACAGCATCTAGATATACATCCAAATTTGTGTAAAGCCACTTTGTTATGCTGGCTATTGGTAAAAGAACTATACATATATAAATTAAAGAAACAGAACAGACACAACAGAACAACAATCTGCAAATCATTCACACTTGAGATTTTTCTTAAAAATCTCAAATCTCTTAAATCTGAATAAAATAAAAAAAAAATAGAGAGAACAAATGATCTGAATTTTAATCAGAAAAGATCACACACAGAATCTGTACACACGTACACACAATAATGGCTGTCTAATTAGTATCATCATTACATAACGCATCTCAGGGCTGAAATCTTGGTCTCATACATCATTTAGAAAACACCGAGTGTGAACGAAAACGACTGATCTGTGCGCGGCTCACCTCAGCACTGGTGCTGTGGTACTGCAGAAAAGTGGCTGATATGGCATGGCTGAACGGGTCACCTGTTTTGGGGGTCATGTCCTGTTTAACCAGCAGGGCAAGGTCAACAATCTGGAAAATGACAACAGAAATATCAATATGAGCTAAATGTTTTAATGTTAAAGTGAAGTTTTGTTGTTTAAAACTTTTTCTAAAAATGATTGTCATCATGTCAGATATACTGTATGACGTAAAAATTGAATCAGAATTTAAATAAGTGAGTTAGAAATTAAATGGGGCCCTCAAATATTAGATATTTTATATTAGATTTTAGATATTTTAATATTTTATTTTAGAACTGATTATTATGAAGCTGAATTTAAACAATAAGTCCACACATCATTTATCAAAGCCCCCCGCATGAGCCTTATCTGAAACCTAAGAGGCTTCCACAATCTCAGCTTCAATGTCAGACTGACAAAAATATTTTATGCAGCTGTGGTTAAGTGGCCTAAGAGTGCTTTGTGAATGTGTTATGAATTATGGTATAAAGAAAAAAGCCACTTCCAGCCCCTTTCTGACTGTCTGACTGTACTTTCTGGAAGTACAGTACTGTGCAAAACATGTTAAACATATTAAATTAAATTCAGTCATGTACATTAAATGAAAGAAATGGGAACAAATGACTACTGTGACAGGCTGCAAAGTCCCTAAAGGTGCAATTTAAAACTCGGTTGTTTATTTAACAACCTCAGCAGCAACCTCATTTCCCCCTCTCGTCTGTTTTAAGCATTTATCATTCAGCATCACCAGTATACTGTTCACCGTCCTGATCATCTGTTATCATCTGCTACTCACCGATTCATACCTTAAATTATATGTTTTGTATGCTTAAATGATTCATAAGTCACTGTGTGGCTTAACAAACAAAAGACATTCCTCTGACAATGGTCAGGTACAAGAACTGGACTAATAATGAGAGCCAAAAAATCCTTCAGGAAACCTGGAGATCTATTCCTCAAGACTACATTACTAATCCAAGAAAATCTGGGTCTTAAATACTACTGTACATTACAGAGGCAGTCAGGAGCTTACCTGGGCGACCGTTTCATAGGCCAGATATGACAGGATCTCCAAGGAGACCCCGTTGGGTTTCAGGTCCAGACTGCCGCAGTCTAACCACTCACGAAATTTGGAAAGCTTTTTAGCTAAATCACAAAGCCAGAGAAACAAGTCAGAGGTGAAAAGCATTAAACATATCTCCATTTTAGGATCTCTGAAAACTAAAATGTCTTTTAAGGTGAGCACAAAAATTTGCAACACCATAGCTTAGGACTATGAGGGAGAATATCTATTTTACGATTTATTAACAAATAGAAAAAAATGCTTATAAGTAAAAAAAAAGTAAAAGCTGATGCTGTTGCAATAACAAGAAAGCATCCAAAATATATAACAGAATCAACAGAACATTATTTTAAGTTTCAGAGGACACAAAAGAAGTTGATATGGTGTTGGCATGACATGTGAATGGCCGTTTTGATTAAACACACAAATTATACATATATAATGATACTTGATAATTGATTATGAGGCAGCATTCGTCTGAGTCTGCTGATATAAATTGAAAGTCTTATTCATTTTGTCCTGGGGGCACTGGTGGCTCAGTGGTAGGTGTTTCGCCTGTCATGCGGAAGGCCCGGGTTCGATTCCCAGCCAGTGCCCAAACCCCCCAGCCACTGGATGCAGTGCCGGTCCCAAGCCCGGATAAAATGGGAGGGTTGCGTCAGGAAAGGCATCCGGCGTAAAAACTGTGCCAAATTGTTGTGCGGACTGGATATTCCGCTGTAGCGACCCCTTGCCGGGAGCAGCCGAAAGAAGAACAACAACATTCATTTTGTCCTGGGGTATGCAAACTTTTGCTCTGAACTGAGTAAGCCTGGAAAAGAAAAATCAGTGTTTTAAAAAGCTTTATTCTTTTCAGGATTTTTGTCTACTCAGCATTTGAGGAGGATGTGCATTAGGGTCGCTTAAATAGGTTTATGACACCCTGCGCTCGTGCTGGTTTTTTCACACTGGTCTCGAGGCGAGAAGTGCGGAGTTGCACACGCCAGTGCCAGTGCCAGTGGGGAGAGCATGGTTACTGGTGAAGCCCAAAGCCAGTCAACATGTTATTAGTGCTGGAATGTGGCCTTCACAAACCAGTGGTGGTGTGTTCACATCCCACAGTCATGTTCTTAAACCTCGAAGCTCTCCAGAACATACAGCTCTACACTGACTGCACCAAAATTCTATAGAATTAACACGTTTAAGCAATCCTGTGTAGCTTCATGACCAGGGGCAGCTGGTATGAAGTTTGAAAGATTTCAAAGATTCACGGACATTCATGCAGGTGTTCATGTTTGGCATGCAAATGTGATTATTTGCTCCTAACAAGCAATTTAACATAAATTTTATTGCAAAAAATTGCAAAAGCTTCCCCAACAATGAGAAGAAGAAAAAAAACACCAGACCCCGGATGAAGCAAGGCTGGGGCTAAATTCTTTCTAGCCCAGGCTGTAGATTTATGCACCCTATATGTGACAGTCTTGACAGAAATTTCACATATTGAACTAAAATGATTTTTAAAAAATGGTAAAAATGTTTTGTCTGTAATGTTTGGTATGGTAGAGGAAACATGGCATGAAACCAGTAGGCCATTAAAGACTTAAACACTTGAAAAGTTACAAATAATGGTGGTCCCAAGTGGTGCAACAGAAAACTATTCATCCCATCATCCAGAGAATCCCATGGATCAAGATGATGTCATCCATGGCAAGGAGCCAATGAGCAAAAGTGGCCTGTGTGAGTGGGAGGAAGGCATTCTCTCTCCCCTGTCAATCACAGTAACTAGAGCTGTAGAATTTAATCAATTATTCAATTAAATCATTTGTTAACCGATTCAGTGACCTGAATCAATGAGTCAGTTTTCAACTGAGAATTGATGCACATTTTATTGATTTAACTATTTAGGTAACCTTTTAAATGTAACTGAATATCTCTATATATATATATATCACAGTCCCTGTGGAAAATGCAAACCACTTCCATCTGGTTCTTCTTTTGAATTTATGTATGGTTGGTGCAATGCTTCCACCTATTGGACTGGAGAGTGGTGCATAAGACTGACAGGAAACAAAGATAATCGGTTTTGTATGAGATCTTGCTGGTTGGTAGCTGCTGTGTGATGGTGAGAGCTAACTCGTGGTTAAAAAAAAAACAAAAAAAAACAAACAAACAAACAGGTGATCAAATAGGGACAAAAATATAAATCAATGGATACAGCTTCATATCTATAAAGCCATTCAGGGGCTGTTACCTGCTTTTTTCCCCCTTTTTTTTTTGAATAATAACACAACCTTTTTTTGTTGTCTGTACCTAAAGCTTGAACAGACTTTGGCAAAAAAGCTTTTGTTGATGCAGCTCACCATATATGGAACATTCTGCAAAATGAGCTTAAATTACAGTCACTGGACCCTTTAGGCAGACTTTACTGCATTTCCCTGCATTTGTCACTGTCAGTTTTTTGCTGTGTTTGTTTAATTTCAGAATATCCTATGGTTGTATATTCATTTTCTTAATTGTAAATTGTCTTTCGATTCTATTACGCACCATTGGCTAATGTGATAGATCTGTGTAGTAATTGTTTTATGCTGTTTATGACTTTTTCCTGGTAAAATAAATATTAAATAAAAACGAATAAGAAAATCTGCCTCTTTCTGTGTGTTAGTATGTGTAATGGTTTGTCACCCACATCATTCTCATTTTACAGCTTGTGAGCTCATGCATGGTTTCATTGGTAAGCTACTGAGGAATAATTGTATGCCTTCTAATCTCACATTCAGCCAGCCATTTAAACCTACAGTATTCCTACAGTACAGTATGACATGAATACTTACAAAAGCTGAGCTGTCGGCTCTCACAGAAATCAGCATATTGAGAAGAGTCCATGCTCCTTGTCTGTTTTTCAAGTCTCTGCAGATGAATAGCAAAAACACAAACAAAAACAGATTATTAATTCTTCGGAAACTCTTCAATTATCTCACAGATTTGCTGACATTTCACAGAGCATTCCCCACAGCTCTGGTAAATGTGAGAGTGACTCGTGGCTAATTACATAATGTCATGTTGTAAAACCAAACACACTACCGTGCACCTGGAGGCATCAAAGAATGTGCACGTGCATAGAGTGCCGAGAAGTCAGACGAGGGGAATCTCCACTCTCAGTCAGAGTCACAGTGAAACTTGCGCTCAGGGGTGTGAAACACTCGAGATTAAAGAGCCCGTAAAAAGATCAGGTCATCGCAACATCATCAATCATTCAGTAAGTGTATTTATGACTACGCGAAATGGGTGCAACAAAAGCATGCTGCCTACGCTGACACATACTATAAGATACATACACTGCACTCGTTGTATTGTTAAGACCTGTAATACTACAGCAGGGATGGGTTGTCTACAAATAATATCATGGTACAAGTAGGCACAATCCTCGTGTACGTCATTAAGCCTTAACCGCCTGACATAAAGATGTACAATGTGGTCAAGGGCACAATAGGTTCATTCAGGGTGTAAGTGTTAGTCCTGTAAGTGCATATCTGTTCCTCCTGTAATAATCTCTTCCATCATCCTGCCAGGTATCTGAAGCAGTCAGGTGTCATGCTGCAATTTTTGTTTTTAAGTTACCCGAGAAATTTTGTACTTAGGCAGGGATTTAAGTGTGCTAACAAAATCAAAGGACAAAAAAAACAACACCTGAGAGTCTGTCAGTATTAGCGTGAGCCACATGGCACAGTGGAATATCCTGACATGAGACTGTCTTTACAGACTTTAAGAGTGCACTGAGCCGTAACAAACCCGCTTAATAGCAACCAAACAGACCTCGCTTCGGATTTACAGCTCAACCTGTTAAACTGCAGGTCAGAACCTATAATTAGACATTTCCCTGTCCTGGACCGTGTTCATACATTCACAGAGCAGTGCGTTTGAACACTCTATCAGCATGTGTGCTGTAAAAAAAAAAAGGGTAAACCTAAAAGCCGGACTGACTTTCAGGGTTTAGCAGGGTGTGCGTCGTTAAAAATGGCTTATAGTTTATGGCTCTCCCTTTAAACATGCATCCTACAGGTTTAACTTTTCCAAGTTCAAGCAAGCACTGACTTTTGTAGACCGGTCAGACAGAGGCACTGAACGGCATCTCCTTCTCCACCCGGCAGACAGTCTGATATCCAGCTTGAGCACGGGGCTCAGCGCCCAAAACGAGGCTGCAGAGATCACTTTCAGCCCACCCAAACCAACCGGAGCCTTTTTATTTAGTTAGCTGGCAGTCGTTAGAAATTCCATCTTCGAAAATACATATTAATGACGGCGAGCGCTGGAACTGTGATTTCTATTAGTGTCGCTAACAGGCGAGCAGAGGTCTCGTTTGCAGTGCAGAAGGGGAATTCGCAGCAGCCTCTGCGTCTACGTTCGGCTCCAAAATGAGCCGAGAGCGATAGACGCTGGAGCCACTGAACTTAAATAACTCTTGTCGAGCAGTCAGCCAGAGACAGGAGAAATGTTATGACTGTGGCTCATTGACGGAAAAGCGTGGCAGGGGGATTTTGCATTTGAATACTATGTTTAGCCGCTGATTAAATCAAAACTTCAAAACTCACCTGGTCATAGCCAGAATATACCCACAACTGAGGCAGAGCTGTGTGATTCGACATTGACAAATATTTGATTTGGCTCCTGTGCGCTTTCATGCTATGCCAGTGTGGTCTGGATAAAGAGAATCGCCAATTTGTACTAGAGATAGGGGTAATAGAGACTTCCATAGGCCATAACTCAAAATACATTTTGGATAGCTTGTGAGTGACTGAAACATCAAATTCTCATTTGTATGTCTGGGACAACCTGGGGTGCTCTAGGAGTACAACAGACTTTCGGGCAATATTTTCATTCTGCACAATCACTATCAAATGCCTGTATGGATACTTAAGAATTACTCAGGCACTGCGTCAGTGTTGAGAGGCTATGGATGTTGCCGGTGGGCTGCTTTTAATGCACTCGAAGACTGAAGGGAATTCGAATAAGACACCTGATGCTACTTAGAGCTTGGAGACGACCACAGAATAATATCCTAAAGCACCACAATTATCTCAGTCAGCAGGAGAAGGAAGGACTCAACTCCCAAAATCCATTACAATGTCACATTGCTGTGATAAAGGTGTTTTTTTTTTTCTCCCTAATTTCTTTGGATCCTGAGAAGGTTCGGTAATTTTGCAAAGAAACATGCATTCTGATCAACCCTGAAGCTTCCACTCTAACCAAGTGTTATAAATAAAAAACTAGAGATCGGCTTAAAAAAAACAAAAAAACGATTTAGTTAAGAATCTAGATTCTTTTGTGCTGCATTTCATGCATCACTGAGACCAAAATGTTTTTTTTTTATTATTATATGTTTGCTTATTTTTTTAATATGATATTCCTAATAAAATGTCCCTTAATAATCCTACAAATGGAGCACTGTAAACTATCCACACATTAGGAGCAATTTATTTGCTAGGTTTGTCCAGAATTATAACACAATTAAAACACAACAGGAAAAAAAAAAATCACATCAGATATTTATTAAACCATTGTACTAACAAAATCGTCATACAAATGGAATCGGCACCTAGGTATCGTGATAGGATCATACAGTATCAAGTGGTCAATAGTGATTTCCATCCCTAATCCATAAGAAACTGTTCTTTATTTCTTATAAAACAGAAATAGCATACATTAAAATACAGCACATGGCAAAATGTATGCAATCACACAAGAAGAGTTAAAAACAGATTCTAATATAATGGGGAAAGTTCAAACCCCATTGTGAAATATGAAAAATACATTTCCCTGGAGTCCCGGAATAGCATTCTCTGAAGACTTCTGTCATCGTAGAATTAATGCCAAAACAATGTAGATCCCATACAACATGACAAAGAGATTTTTAAGCATTCCCATCTGAACGTAGCCAAGAAAATAACAGATTGTCAAGAGATCTTAGAAGGTCCACAAGAAGACTGATGGTCTGCCTGAAGAAATCCTACCCACATACCATTGATGACAAAAAAAAAAAACAAAAAAAAAAAAGACCATCGCACTCCGATCAAGACTATATGTGAACGGCTAAATTATAACCCTGTCTGACCTGATGCATGGCAAGCAAGACTGCCAGTTCAGAGGACTGGGCATTCACCAAACGATTGGACCATAAGCTGCGGCTTTGGAAATGCCGTAAAAAATAGCGTCCATGGTATTTACACAAGTGTTGCAATATATTTACATCACCCAGAAACCTTTGGGGAGTCAGTGGAGGATATAGCAGAATGCTTTGAAAAGGGGCCATGTGCTGTAAATAGGAACTATATTGAAGAAATCCTGGGGAGTAGTGGAGAAATGCAGAAAGCCATTAAAAAAAAAAGGAAAAAATCTTTGAGACATCATATTAAAAGATACAGTCAAATTAAATTCCAATTGTCTGTTCTTTTCAAGTTCTTTTTTTTGGCCAGAGCTGACAATGCCTAACGAACAGAGGGTACACCAAGATAAAGCAGCTAAAAGCTCTGTGGGTAAGCCATAAAACTGCTCCAAGGAGCTTCAGGAATAGTGCAAAGTGGGAGGCCCAGAAGGATACGGTTGCTTATACCCCAAAAGATTGTCCTGATAGCTAAAACACACCCATTAAAACACTTGGTAGGAACAAAGTTTTTGGGGAAAACCACAGGCTTTCTGGGCCACGGCCAGAATGACTTGGGCTTGGTTTTAATTGAAACAGGGTATATAAAGCCTCATGGCGATACCTCCCCCACCTTTGTCTGAACACATCCATGGTCAGTTAATTATATCTTTCATTCATGGCCCTTTATTTCAATTGGCAGAGTGAGGACAAACGGATGTTATAGAACGCTCCCTTACTTTTTCTTCTAGAATAACGCTGAGCCAAGTGAGAACTGGGGATTGTAAAAGGTTGAGGACTTGCCATGTCTCGGTGTCCAGAATTTAGCCTTGTTGACATTTGTTCTAGCAGGTTATATGGTCTGAAAAAAACACTGACACCATCTTTCTAATGGCACTGGACAGGCCACGGCTAAACTTTCTCACCTCCTTCCTGAGTTTTGATAATTTACATGTTGAGCTCGGTGCAACAGAAAGTAGATGGATATAGCATTGCAATGGAAAAGTCTGCTAGAATGTTCAGTCTACGAGAGGACAAGGACAAAAAGAAAACAGAAGGACCTTATGACAGGCCTTTGAGGTCTGGCTGCTTGTCTTTAGTGGAACCTGAACACTTTAACTACTCTTTCGGTGCAGACAGACTATCAAGTGTTCCTGCGGTCAGAGGGCGCATTTAACATGTATAAACACCTTGTTGAAGTGAGATCCGATTCCCAAATGAGAAACCCTGTGTCTAATCATACAGGTACCCTACACAACTCTCTCTCCCTCTCTCCCCTTTCAGCTCTGCATATATCAGGATCTGTCAGCGCTCTTCATCCCACTCACCTCCATCCTCTCCTGCTTGACTTCATCCACCTCCTCATCCTCTAGCAGTGTCAGAAATTCCCCTGTCTGGTCGATGGAGCCCAGGAAGTCCAGCGCCAGCTTCTGCCTCTTGTTGGCACTGCTGCTGGAGAATTTGTCTGGATGTACACACACACACACAGACACACACACACAGACACACAGTTACTGACTCTCGGGTGCCCACATCTGCAGGCCAGCTGGCCTTGTTTACACCTGAGCTGTAATGGGACGGGCCCGAGGCGCTGCCCACTCAATCGTCATCTTCTAACTCTGCCTGGTACTATGAATGCACACAAAAGACAGGCTTTTCCAACTTATTGAGCTAATATCTACACTCTTTCTACATCACTCTGTCACTGCTCTAATCGCTATTAGGCATATTAGCTGTTTAATCTGTCCTGAAGCAAAGCAGGAGGTGTAATTACAAGGAAATTATTAGCAAATGAGAATGAGAAGGGAGAACAGTGTAGAATGACAAGGGCATAAAAACAAGCCCGACTCCACAATTATAAAACATATTGATTTGACCGAACAAAACTACGGTAAATATTAAACGTAAAGTTATGTTAAACATTATTATATTTCATTCCAAAGATTGCTCACTTCCTGGCTTAAGTTCAACAGGCATAATCAGCTACAAGTCCCAAAGGCTTAATACAGCCCACCAAGACAAACCGCTTTTCACTCTACAACATGTAGAGAACCGCTGCTAATTAAATCCCTACAGCATTGCGCTGGGAAAATGAATAGAGCGAAATGTTAATTAAATGAGAGGAAACGCAGTGATCAAATGCATCTTTGTGAAGTAATGTCGGCTTGACATGACATAAATAGCCTCAGAAAATGTTTAATCAGTGAGACAGGACTCATGACACCTTAATAACAGCACTTTTATGAGGCTCGAATTTCCTGGTGCTGGCATGGCTCGAGCCTCGAACAGAACCATAATTGTGGACTTCCTATGTAAACGGGCAATTCAATCAAAAAGTAAAAAAAGCAACAAAAAAAAGAAGAAGGAGGAAAAAAATATTCCACTTTGTGTAAACTTGCCTTCAAATGGTACAAATATGCTGATGCACGTAATTAGAACTATGTTTTTGTCTTTAATGTTTTCTAAATGTATTCTAAATTTGCCATTTGATGCAGCGGTGTGTTTACAGGAATAAAAGAGCTTGGAAAATCTTGGTTTGGGTGAATGGTAAACACAACTAATCTGCAGTGATGAAACAGAGCATTCAAATCTACCAAAATAAACAGGAGGAAAAAAACAGATGCCATCTTTGATCCACCAACAACGACCCACAAAATTCAGCACTAAAGAAAAAATGTGGACTGGACTGTTTTACAAACTACTGAAATTTACTCAAGCTTACATGATTTACTTAGCAAGTTAAGATACATTACTATAAAATTCCTTCCCTCTTTCACCCCTCTGAACGACATGCCCGAATTCTCCATCTTACTTTTATGGACGCTCTCACTTCAACATGCAGTTTTGGTAAACCACAGGTTCCTTTTGGGGTCTCTGAATGAAACCCTAAAATCACATGATAATACCTTTATCCATAAACATCTATATGTTATTGTAATAAAATTTGTCAGAAGCAGGATAAAAATAGGGCTGTGATTTAATTGTGCTTTTAAGGCCAAGTAGCTAACCTTGGTACACCTAGCTCAATAGGTATTGATTAGTTTATAGGTCTATAAGTGCTTTTACATGAACCCTAACATTGCACTAATAATCAGAATAATACAACAACAATAAACTCCTCTGCTGCCGGCCAGATCGGAATGAATTTTCAATCGGGATGGGGATCGTGGGGGTTCTTGGGGTGTAAACCTTTGATGATCCATTCAGTAGGTACATATTTTACCCAAGGAAATACTTGATCCAATAGTTTCTTTCTTGAATAAATATATTCTTTTTGAACATATGTGCTAAAAGTGAAAGCTGCTGGACGAGTTTCCGGGAGGGAACTTTTGCTTCCATTTCCGAAAAAAGTAACACTTTATGAACTTTCTCTTCCACCTGTGTTTACTTTCATCCACTGAGTCTCTGGCCGAGGAAGGGCATTGATTGGCTCCCCATTTCATATGTAGTAAAGCATCTAACCAATCACAGATGAGGATTAATCCATGTAATCAAACATTACACAGAAGTCGCATTTTATCAGAAAAAAATGGGAAACCTAACCTAAGCTTAAAGTTGTTGAATAATGCTTCTTTTTCTCCTTCTCTTCTTTTGTTATATTTCTGGCAGACTGAACACTTCACAGCGGGCAGCACCACTTTGCGCATTAAAAAAAAAAAAAAACCTTTAAATTCTGATTAAATGCTTTGAGCATATAAACACACATCTTATCGGATTAGCATCCGTGTAAACAGTAAGTTGGAATCTCTAAACAGAATGCTTTCAGTCAGACTGAAGAACCACTGTCCATGTAAACGTAGCTTATGAGTCAGACGGAATTAAACTCCTTCATTTGAGCCTCTGTAAGAAACATCTTGAGAGTGCTACCTTTTAAATGAAACCAAGATCATGACTGTAGCCCAGAGCATGTGAAAACAGTGCTCTTTTAACTACGGGTATTTCTGCCAGGCATTTTAAAAAGAGAGAGGCAACTTCACCCAGACATATATGAAATGTGTTATCCAAAAAATGGTTAGCAACTGGGAAATTAAATTTCTTTTCATGATGCTATATTAATGTTAATCCTAAAAGAAAGCAGGGGTAAAGTTTAAATAGAAAAAAAAAAAATTCAACATTCACAAAGAGATATCGATAAGGATTCATAACACTGTAAGCTTTTAATAAACTCGGTTGTTGTTCTAGGCTATGAAAAAGACTCGTTGATGGCGGTATTACCATAAACACTGAAGCAATGGAACATTATCTGTTTGAGCAGAGTGTGTAGATGAGAGAGTGTGTGACAGACTGACGCACTGTTGCATTGTTCTCTTTTGGTAGAGATGAATCCTCACTGGTGCGACTAATAGCTGGAAGTCAAACAGCACTGTGGTTAATGTAGGAAACTGTTAACCAAAATGGAATTAGACCAACTTGACAATGAAAGAATTTTAAACCAGAAAAGTCACCTCACAATTTAAAGAAAAATAAATAAATAAATCAAAGGGTGGGAAGAAATCAAAGCATATGCTAAACGTTCCATGGGCAACCCTGACTAAGCATAGTATTTTAGAAGTGCTGTAATCACAACCTGCTGCTCCAGGAACATCTAAGTCATTGTATGTCTTGCTCCTGATGTACAGAATAAAGGGGAGGAATAAAAGACGAGCAGTAGCAGTGCTGGGTCACAGCAAACATACTGGTTAGACTGTGGGCACATGGTTCAGTGTGTAACGCTCATCATAGCGGTTTTCATAGCCTAAAACGCTTGGGGAATTACTGCAGGGGTCAGGATAGAGACAGTGTGGTCAGAATCAGCATGGTTGCTTTCAGCCACGCTTCTGCCGTGTCCCCGACACTGCCACCACACATGCACCACCACACACGCACACCGCAGCAGAGAGAGCACGAATGGCCGTGGTGCGTCCCTCAGGCCTCACAGGGAGGAATCAGAATCAGGGCAACAGAGGCTATGGATGCCAGCAGGGCTCATGCTTCTATGGAAAACACTAAAAAACAAAGTAAGAAAGAATAAAAAAATAAAAAAAAAACATATTTCCAAATCCAGTTTTCCTGAAAGGAGGAGGTTCATTTGGGGAAACGTCAACCTTTTCGGAGCCAATTTGAGCGCAACACAAACGCTGGGGGAGCAAAAAACATTAAACAGAGCAGCCCATCAGACTTCTCGTGGAAAAAGAAAGGAGGGGGAGAGTCTGAATTTGCGCGCACAGACATGCAGACTCCTTCTCAATCGACTGCGTGGAGCGCTCGCTCTGAACGCCGCATTTAACATTATTCCATCTCTCAAGTTACAGGCCAGATGAGGAGCAAAGATCCTAATGATACTCATCATGACATGAAACGGCAGAAACTGCAGCGTCTTTGCGGATGATTTTCCTCTCTCGTTCTTCGTTTCACTGTGATATTGATGGAGAACTAGCAGGAGAGGGAGAGGTGGAACGCTATGCGAAAAGGAGGCATGCCAAAGCTTCCGCCTGCATTCTGGTAATGACTCTTGCTGATTGACTGTGGCATACGAAATTACCTTGGCTGACTCCAATCATTATGTATCCCTTCATCATTTAAAGCGCTTACTGAATGGTGAAATTCAGTTGGTGCAGGAGGGGAAAGGTTTCAGAAAAATGTCTTCTTCTAGGCAGAATGTAATAAACATACCCTAGAGCTAAAACATAAGTGGCCTATATTTTGCTCTAGTAAAACTGATTTATGAATTTACTGTGTACCTGAGTCCAGCGGTTCCTCATCTTCAAGGGTTTTCATCAGTTTGGATTTGAAATCTCGAAACTGCATGTACTTGAGGAGTCTTCGCAGTTTCTTCTAAAAGAAACGGACGCAAGAGGAAAAGCAATGAAGCAGGGAGAGTAGACTATGGTTACTTTCACAATGCGAGGGTGGAGGCCTGATTGTACAAGTTCCAATGATTCCAATCATACCGCATACTGGAGTAATCAGCTATCATTTACTGCAAGACCAGACATTAGCACAAGCCATTGGGTGTGTTTGTTTTAGCAATGTGCTCTGGGAGAGTGTGTGCATATGTTCTTTTTACCTTGTCTTTCCTCATGAGGAAGATGATATCCTCTGGTGATATGACCCTCGCTCCTCGGAGGAGAGCTACCTCGGCTGCCTGGTGGAGCTGCAAAGGGAGTGAGGGAGGGGAGGAAAAAAAGAAAAAAACTTCAGCTCTGAACAAAAAGTTTCAGTCAGCAGACAACAAGATCACACTTAAGATGTTTTTGTCCGACATTCTGCCAGTCAATGCAAGTCGGATGAATGAGTCACAGCATCTGTTGTTTAAAATCCTTGAGGGACTTGATAAGAAAACCACATATTTTTGAGAGCAGCACTTTCATAGTCACATAGGGTCTCCATAAACGTCAGACAATTTTGGCAGAGGTAGCGTTTGTTTTGCTTTCTCAGCACTCAAATATGACAGCACAGCTGTCCTTGCCTTTAGGATAAACACGAAAAGAGGGGTAATAGTTGGAAAATAAGTGTTAGTCAGCCAGCTAGTCAATGCCACCTTCCAGGTGCCCACCCTGAGAACTGAAAAAAAAAAAAAAGAAACATATACACACACATACATACAAGGATTAGGCATAACATTAGGACCATCTGCCTAACAGTACGGGGAGTAGGTCCCCCTGTATTTTGCCACCAAAACTGGGATCCCACACATTAGCAGCACTGTAAAAATATTTTGCCAAGGTTCCTTTACTATTTTATAGAATTATAGAAGTTAGAGAATAATACATGTTAATATTAATTTTAGATTAGTTTGCTTGTAATATATATCATATTGCCTGACGCAGTAGGTACAATTACAATATCTCATTGCAATGACTCTTGGAAGTACGTGAGATTTTAATACGTGGGACACATTTTGTTCCTAAAGTTGATTTGTTGGAAGCAAAATAAATAGGTAAGCGTAACGTTTTTTGCAACTTTGACAAGGGCCAAATTGTGATGGCTCCAAAACTGCAGTTCCTGTGGGGTGTTCCTTGTCTGCAGTGGTCAGGATCTACCAAAAGTGCGCCAAGGAAGGTGAACTGGTGGATCATGGGCGGCCAAGACTCACTGATGCATATGGCGAGATTACTACAAGCCTGACCCATGTAGTATGCTCCAATAGAAGAGCTACTGTAACTAAAGTTGCTGAAAAAGGTTAAACCCAAAAACCTTCCCATAAAAAAGGTGTTGGAACACACAGTGCATCACACACACTACTGCTCAAAAGTTTGGGATCAATGGTTTATTGTCAGTTAACTTTTGTTTAGTGGTTTTATTTTCTACATTTTACAACAATACTGGGGATTTCAAAACTTTGAAATAACACTTATGGAATTATTGATTCAGTCAGTTGTTACTTTAAGACACGAGGGTCAGCTGTTCTGGAATAGTTCTTGCAAGAACAGTATTGACAAGCGCATTTGCAAAACTCATCAAGCACCATGATGAAACTGGCTCTCATGAATCCCATCCTAAGAAGGAAGGACCAAAACATACCTCTGATGTAGAGGAGAAGTTCATTTAAAGTTACTAGCCTCAAAAATCACCAATTAACAAACAGCACCTCGGATTAGAGCCGTTATGAAGGCTTTACAGAACATTTGTAGCAGATACATTTAGTATCAACAGTTCAAAGGAGATTATGACATATTCAGGATACCTTCAGTATTGTTTTACAGTGTAGAAAGAAATAAAAATTAGGAATGACCATGTGTACCACACACACACACACAGATCCACTACATCTTCTATATAAATAATAGTTAGTATATAATATGTGAATATTATAGCATTGCTTGTGTGATAAAAATGAATCTTAACACATATTCACATATTATTCTAACTACTATTAATACATAAAACAGTAAGGAAAGCTGCCACAATATTTTTACAATGCTGTTAATGTGTCAAATTTCTTCTGGACTGTCTTTAAAAAAATCTCTGAATAGCTTCTATGAATATCCCTGTGCCAGTCAAAAGGAAACTAGATACCACATAAGTTTCACCCTCACATGTGAGAGTTCTGGTAATTAATATGTGTCAAGACCTAGTGCATACACTTTATAAAATATAATGGCCTTATTCATCTTCCTTATTGGGTTATGCCTAAAAGAAGTATACAGGGATGTTGCATTCATATGGAAACAATCTTTACCAGCATGAGGAGAGAGAGGGAGAGAGAGACTGAATGAAGCTTAGACACAGCCATTTCATATTATTGCCAAAAAGAGCAGAAACACCTCATCCATCACTGTCACCTTCGCCTGAAAATGATAGCTGTCTACACAAATCAGTAAATCAAACGAACCTTTGGAAATAAGGAACTTTATGGAAAGACTACAGTATCAACTTACTGATATTTTTAACCCTAAACTTGCAACAGGAAGAAAACGACCATAATGGGTAAAGTTAAACTGGTCATTTAGATCCATTTAAAAAAGCAGCAGGGTTTTGTAAGACCTCATTAGTACAGGTAATGATCTGAGATATACTTTAGAATTTAAGAGACAAAAATACAAATGCATGCAAATGGGAAAAGAAAAACAATGTGGATATTTTCAGACGAATGGTGGGATGTGTCTGAACAATAGTTTCTTTAGCGCTGCAATTATGAGTGAGGCATTTTTTATTTTAGATAAATATAAATATGCAGCAAGTCCATTCAGTACAATGGCTTTAAATACCAGTAAAAAATGTGAGGAGAATTCAGTTTCATTTTTGCATGAAAAATGTCACAAATATAAAGGCTTTTAAATACATCAGTGCTTAAATGCGCACCAGGAAAGTATTTTCAAGTAAAAGGAAAGAACAATGAATTAAAATGCACAAGAACAGGAGGCAAGAATGCTTCCGGACATTAGAATAAAGAAATATTTATCCTTGTGATCTATCAGATATGTTTATTTTTTAAAATCCTGAACTTTATTAATTAAAAAGTGGACCCTCGATCTGTCTTGGCATTAAGCTGAATCTAGAAATACATGCAAGCAATTCTTAGAGGATAGTAAACATTTGTTGGTCATAAAGTATGTTTGCTTGCAAATGTGGAGCTCAGCGTGCAGTTTGGAGGTAGAATGGGCCTCACACATGCGATCACAGGGCGAGCATTTAAAAAAGGTTGAGCTTAGAGAGCTTCATTTAGTTCTTTCTGGCCTGGCGACTTTCCAATGTTGACAGACTGACTGCCATATCTGTCCAGCCATTTAACAGGGAAATAGTTTTTAATAGACAAAATAGCTTTAAGTACACCTCTCATCCTTAACTCTCCAAATGTAACCGAGCCCAAACACCATCCAGGCTCAGAATCAGCCAGTACTAGTCTGGGTCATTATTATTTACAGATTATTACAGAATTGTTTACTTCTGCACTTACACCTACTCGGGAAGTAAACAACATGCATGATTAAGGGCCTTTTAATGCTTTCATTTCTTATGTCTAATTTCACTTCCAGCTTTCAATTTATTTTACTCCCTAATAATTTATTTTATTAGCTTTAATCTAAACCCAAACGTCAAATACAATAGTTCTGACCGGATTTAACCCAAATTAGGAGAAAAGAGGAATGACCTGGTCCTTACTTTTCCTCAGCTGCCCTTTAAAGCCAGTTTTTCCATGCCATTTGAAGTCGCTGGCTCACCAAACAGATTGGGTGAAATAACAGATTAATTTTGGTAATTGCTCTAATTTTACACTCGATGAAAGCCGTCTCCTGAGCTGCGAGTCCGAATGATGTCGGCTGAGTTATTTCATTTGGGATGGCTCACAGGCTCGCTGAACAGTACGATCTCTGTGGTTTATTTCCAGCAGCTCAGAAGCGGGCTCTGTTGACAGTTTACTCGAGCAGCGAAGGACTGTTTTACCATTTCTAGGATGCCTCAGCTATCACACTACACAGGCATTCATAAGAGGGGGAATGTTTTTTTTCTCCATTTTGATATCCGCGGCCAGACATAAGCGCAGACAGGAGCAGGAGGACAAACACTAATGACCACTGTAGTCAACTTAACCTCTGGCCTCGACAAGGCGAATTTTTCCTTTTAGGAAATGAGGCCTAGAACTCTTCTGAATCCCCTTTTTATGTGTGAAATAACGCTAATACATTAGTATTTGCAATAAGCCTTGACTAAAGAGTCCACTAAATCAGTGCAATCAGTGTAAAAGACTCCTAGTGAGTACAGAAGTACTGTATGTAAGTGTAGTGTGCTAGAGGAAGCTCACTAGCCTCGAGCCCTAATTAGAGAGCTCCATTTTAATTAACACAAATTTTTAAGTGATGCTGGCCTCAGAGGGCTGGTTCATGTCACATTACAGTGCGGGAGAAAAAGGACTGGCTCTCGTGCAACAGAATGGCAGAAGTCAAATAAACAAACCGGCTGAACATAATTTCCTCAGTGCTGCTACTGCACTGTTTTGAAACGAAATCCATTATTTGATTACATGGGGAAAGGTAAGCGGAAGACCGGGGCAGTGTTCCAGTTCCATCGTCCTTGTGTGCAACAATTAAACCATTTCCCTTGAAAGCGGAGAAAACGATGACATTTCACGTTTCCATAACTCGCCTCCCAGACCGATTACTCAACTGCAAAGCCTTAAAAATAAAAAATAGCTCTAAAACCAACCTTGGCAACTCAAACACATGATTACATTCCCAATGTAAACTTAATTAGTGTATGTTTTGCATGTGTCAGCGTCTGGGTTATATCACAGGTAACCTTGTTTGATAAGCTTATATTAGATTGGTAAAGCTTATGGGATATGTGTAACAGGTCGTTTTATTAGCTGTGGCTGTATGATGCACACTAGGCTGCTACCGAACATTTTGTTTGATAATATTACATAAAAAAAAAGAGGGAAAACATTTGTCATAAACAATTCTGTTAGAAATTATCAAAGCAGACTCGCTATCAGAGGAGCGGGAATTCCGAGAGCGTTTGCACTGATTAAATGTTTTGCTTGTTCTTTGCGGTTTAATGACGATGTTTGGAAAGCAACATTATCAATGTTTTGTGAAACTGAGCGTCCCTGAGAGCTCGCCAGTTGGGTAAATAAAACAAGTGTTTCCCATTTTCGACTCCGTGAGACAGAAAGAGAGAAACAGCCTAGTGCAAGAATTACTGAGCTGTAAAGCACGAGACATAATGAAGGCACCTGCTGCGCTCGTCGTTTGGTACACCCTGACCTTTACTGCACTCATCAACACTATTAAACAATTGGATATAGCCTCCTGAAAGATTTTAAAGCTACTCTGAGACAAGGGTTGCAAATGATTAAAAATGTATTTTTTATATACTGTACACACACTAATCAGCCATTACATTACAACAAAGCTCTTGGGGCATGACACTACAAGACCTCTGTGGTGTGCTGTGGTGTCTGGAACCAGGACGTTGGCAGCAGGTCCTTTGGGTGCTGTGGTTAGTGGGGAGGGCGTCCATAAAGTGAACTTGCTTGTTTGTCTTAATCAGATTCAAATCTGGGGAGTTTGGAAGCCGGGTCAGCGTCCTTAGGATCCTTACCTGCCAGGCTGTGGGTGCGGCGGGCTGTGGTGCCCTGGGTGTTCTGGTCCTTTCAATCATGACCAGCACTGACTTTTTCAGCGTGTTGTGGATTACTGGATTTTTTTTGTGGGGTTTGATCAGGCAAGATAGCCTTTTCTCCCCACATCCATAGATGATCATTGCGTATGCATGATCCTGTCACCAGTTTACTAATATATAAATTGATAATCAATGTTAATGTTTTAACGTTATGGCTGATCGGCATACAGTATATACAGTACACTATATGTACATATACTGTATAAAGCTAACAGTTACTACAAAGTAGGATGAGACCGCACAGGGAGTGAGGATGTAAAGCTCCTTGCTCGCTGTGGAAAAATGACACCGAGAACATATATTCAAGCAAAATACACCCCTCATTTATCCTGCCTTGGCAATGCAGAGACTAATTGATCTAGGCATTCGCAAACCTCTGATGTATGTCAGCACAAGCACCTGGACGAGAGATGACAGGCGTGCTTCCACAACCCAAACCATTTTGACTCCAAATATCCGGTGAGCGATCGCTCACGGTGGAGTGTGTCTGGGCTCAGGGTGGCTCCAGCAGCACTGCGTTTCAGTCTGAGCCTGGCAGAAAACCTCCTAACCAGAGCGACCACAGGCCACGCGCATGAATACACTTCTATTACACTCAAACCAACCTGAGCAGTCGAGCAGCCCCTCAGCAGTTCTTAACCGGCTCAGAAAAAAGACGCTGAAGTTAAATATATCTGGATCATCATTAACTCAGGCCACCCATCAGGTTCTTAGGTGGAAAACAGAATCCACAAGATAAACAGGCAAATAAATGCAAAAAAAAAAGTAACCGAGTAAACAGAATATATAAACAAAAACAGGCCTGGAGAGTTTCGCTGCTGAAAGTTCCTTTATTCAGCCTCGGCACCCCGATCCAGAGAAATTACACTTTGGACGTCTTATGTTTGTGCTGCAAATAATGAAGATGTGAATTTGAAATTCTGCAGACGATGTCGTTTTAGGAAACGTGAAAGCCACAAGGTTAGGATTACACCTTTTTTTTTTTTTTTTCCCTGACTGAATTAAACCTGTAATAATAAAAACAGACATT
The DNA here is from genome assembly GCA_028565275.1 of Leiocassis micropogon. NCBI lineage: Eukaryota > Metazoa > Chordata > Actinopteri > Siluriformes > Bagridae > Leiocassis > Leiocassis micropogon. The sequence goes on along the minus strand of JAOVVA010000002.1, from coordinate 16,629,006 downwards.
AAAATTTCTTAAAGAGAAAGAAATCATATGCATATACACTGATGGGAGCTAAAACCTTTTTTCTTATCCTGTTCTTTTGAGAAGAAGATTTACCACTTGGCTACCGGTAACTAAGCTAAAAGGTACAATAGACTCATAATTGCATTCATTAACCACACAGGAGCTGGCCATTTTCACGTGGCTTAATCAAATTTACAACAGGAGGCCATGTTAAAATAGTCATATAATGAAATTGCCAACGTAGCAAAAAAACAAGGCCCAGGGGATTGATAGAAACTCTGGAAGCAGAGAGCGTCCGAAGGAATAAGTGCCTATGAAAGCAGAGCCAGCCAACTTTTGCACCTGGCGTTATAAGAAGCAGCCAAGTGAACTCTGTTTCACATGCAGGCAAAATGTGAAGTCTTTTCACTGGCGCTGTTTGGGTTTCTGGGTGAAATCAGACGACTAGAGACGTCTGGGGGAGGACGCTCGCTGAATTAACTGCCCTCTCCCTCCACACATTACAAGAATGAATTACTCATATTCTGTCCATTTTCTTTAAGCATTAATAGGGCTGTGGAAGTGTGCCTGCAGAAACATCAGGCTCTTACAGGAGTATGCGCGTTATATCATGTCGAGCACAAATATACTGTGAAACACCAGGATTTTCGTGCAAGCAAGTGAGCAAAGCCTCGGGTTAATCTTAAACAGACATTAAATATCAGGAGCAGAATTTCGTTGCGGGGATGCTTGGTCCTACAAAGCTTATACTGTAGTAGGAGTCATCACTCATGCAGAAATGTGTGTGAAAAGCACTAGGGGTCAGTGTAAGGATCCCATTGACGGTCTCTAAACAGTACCATGGAAAATATGCAAAACTACATTTGCCTTTAGATCTCTTTGTAAAAATGCTGAATAGTGTTGCGTTAGGAACGGTCAAAAAAAAATAAAAAATACACAGCAACTAATTAAGATCTATTATGGAGAAAACACACAAGGTTAGAAAAGGTTAGAGAACATACACACTGTATACACACTAAAAGAGGCAATAACATATGATGAGGAAATATCCGCATGTACTGTAATGCAGAAATATAAATTAGGAACTGTCATCGCGATACTATTAGCAACTACTTTATCAAGCTGACCAATACAATAATCCAAATCAATACAATGGTGGAAACTTTCTCGAAAATTTCGATCTTATTTTATTTTGAAACGATCACAAATCCTTTTCTTCATGTTAGACATTAGAATGTTGAGCATGAAATGTCACTACCAATGTGTAGCTACATGACAGGATTCACCTTCATGTTTTACACACAGTTGAAGCCCTAAAAAAAACCCCTAAATTAGGATTAAAAGTGTGATGCACAAAAATGACTCTACAGAAAGCTGCTAAGATTTTTGCTAAAAGAGCAATGACAACCTGCAGTGTTCAAACGTTACAAAAGATGGGTGAGAAATGTGTGAACCGCTGCCAAATAGGTTTGTGAGGTTCACTTAACTACAAGCATCTTTTTTTTGCGCCCTCGTCTTACACTGTGTGTCCTGTGTGTCGTACTGTTTTATGGTTGTTGCATCATGGTGCTGGAGAAATGACATTTCCTTCCAATGTACATAAACTAGGAAAGTAATGAGTCAGCATTTAGGACTCTTTCTGTACAGTTAGTGCTTCTTCAGAAAAGTGAACAGCTGTGAGACAGGAAGTCTGTATTCCAGGTCAACACTCAACACGGCGCTCTCAATTAAGTGTTAGAACCTTTGATAAGAAGCAGAGGTACAGAGTGTCTGAATAATGTCCTGTATAACAATCCCAGACGCTGCTTCTTCAGCCCATTCTTATCTCTTTATCTGTAAACCCTTTAGACAAAATCACTGCCTACTGTGTCACTACTACAGGTGATCTTAAAACCTTCATTCCTCATAAGATTCCTCACAAGCGATAGGGCTGCGTGAAAACTCGCAAGGTGTTCAGTGATAAGCGGTTTATTTGTGTGCGCATGCGAGTGGGTGTGTGTGGAATCCACTCCGCACTCTGAGACTCCGCCACCAAAGCAGTGCGAAATGTTTTGCAGGCCATCTGGGAAGGATTTATTGTGTAATTTGGTTTATTACCACTGCGGTCTTCGTCTAAGTAGCATGAACACAATTACGGTCCACTCGGCACTGCTACACCTGGCCTCTCCAAACAATAATAAATCCAGGAGAGAGAGGAAACAGGGAATTAATTGAGGGTTATCGCCATCATGCCCTGTTTAGTGCTTACCGCTGAGAGCCGCCAAGATATTTATAGTGCTGCAAAAATAAATATCCAATAGTGTAGTGTTACACACGCTCTCATACTAAGGAGACAGGCTTTCCTGACGAGGTACAATAAAGTGAAGAGTTTATTAACATGTGAGGATGAGGAGGAAACGGACGGAGATGACGTGAGAACTTCTGTCTCAGAGCAGGTACTGAGTGATAAGGGGGGAAAAGTGAAAAAAGAAATAAATTTAACATTCTTAAAATTTTTTAAATGTTAAAAGATAGTTCCACTGCATGCCTGCTGCTCTATTACGGAACTGGGACCAAGAAGTAAAAATAAATAAAGAAATAAAAGGTTAATTCACTTAATCATACACTGGATTTTTTCACAAAGATCTCCATTAACTAAAGTTAATTCATCACACAAAGGTCTGATCTAAAGTATATGTTTTATTATTTTTGTATTTGTTTTTTTGCACTTGCCTTACACACTGTATCCTGTGTGCTGTACCGTTTTATGGGGATGTGCTGTACCATGGACTTTGAGAAATGACAAAGAACACAAACTATAACAAGTATTGACAATAAAAACCCACTGGCCTTGACTCGACTTGATTTTACATAAACATAATATCAGGCTATTTAAATGAAATTTAAACTGAATTGTCTTCCACACTGTTGCTTTAAAATATTGTTTCATGCAACGTTCTATAAATGGTATCCTAAAAATATTTTTAGCTGCCTGTCATGATGTTAAAACATGTATTAAAGTCATTGTCATACATCGTGTAATCTTGAAAACAACCACACGGAGTGGTACTTTTTCATTCTTTTGCACTCCACAGAAATTAAGCTTTATTTAACTTCAACTTTTTAATTACTGGATTTTTTGTTTTTAGTACACACTTTCCTATGAAATGTTTTATACTATTATAATAGTATAAATAGTATCATATAGTATTATACAGTACTTTTTTTTTTTATTTTAGGCCTTTATTTTTGAGTTAGTACAAAAACATTTCTGATTTTCAAACATCAGTATTCCACCACAAAATTAACAGATATAATTCTTAACTATAATAATTATATATAATTATTATTAAATAAAAATATTTGTATGAAAGCTGCACATTATATACAATAAATTACTACATTTCCGGACCAAAAAAAAGAAAAAAAAAGGAAAAAAAATAGAAATGGAAGCAGCTAGATTTTGCATGCAAAAAGAAGCAGATGCAAGATCTCAGAAGAACTGTGGGTGGGTTCTGCAGGAGTATAACTGAAGTATAACTTAGCTAATAACAGTTAATAGTAGCTCATTTCTTTATAAAACTGCACAAATTGCACGTGACAAAGCATTGTCTGTTCACTGGCCTTAGTAGGGTTTTAAACCCCCCCGCCCTTATTTTTTGAAGACTTACTTGCTCTACAGCATTTATTTGCATATGCCTAAGACTTCTGGACAGTACTGCATTTTAACAGCCATTCTCTGATTTATGAAAATAAGTACCCACTTGTCACCTTAAACGTACAATTAAAAATATGATTTTTTTTTTATTTTTTTTATTATGGCCAGTGGTGGCTACAGTTAAGGGTCAAACTAATGCACTCTGACCACAACTGCCTGGGTGGGATATGCGAAAACATAATTTCACTGTGCTATAAGGCAGATGTAGCAAGTAATTATACATATGTATATTATTATTATTATTATAATCATCATCATCATTAAAGGTATATGGTCACCTGATCTTTATACCAATATATGTGCATGAACATTACAAAAAATGCTGCTGCACAATGATCTATAATGTCTTTGTATGCTGCAGCATTACAGTTCCCCTTCATTGGAAGCTCAGAGCCTAAAATTGTACGAGCATGACAATGCCCTTGTGCACAAAGCAAGATTTTGAAAGACATTGTTTGACAAGTTTATGAAACCTTTACTTGTTCGACATCAGCGGTTGAATAGGCAATTCCCCACATCCCACTCGAACATCTAGAGAAAGGCCTTTCCGTGAAAGAGGACATTATTTTAACAGCAATGGAGAACTAGATCTGGAATGGGATGTTTAATTAAATACGTGGGTGTGATTGGTCAGGAATCATTGCTTATATACAGTAGAATTAAAGAATTAGAATTTACTTTTTCTAAGTCTACGTACTGTGTACTTAGAATAATTTATTTTCAATTAATGGCATGGGTGCCAATAATTAAGGAGCTGACTGTTACATGCATTAGAAATTTATCCTCCTAAAAATTTAAATATTACTTTTTTAAGTAAACATGCCATGAATCTGATAAAAAAAAGGAAACTACACAATGTGTTAAATAACCTTAAATAAAACAAATAACATGTATACCTGATCGGTGTCTCTGAACTGTTCTGCATGATGCACATGGAAATTAATAAGCATTTTACAACTGATTATAAAGCTTCTGTATTTAAAAACTTTTTCAGGTCAATGTTACCTGCTATAAAAAAATAAGTAGTTTAGCAGTGAAATTGTAATGATCTTTCTTGGAAAGTCAATAACATACATACAACGGATACCATAATATGATTGAAAGAAATATTAATAAAATTCCAAACCAAGGTTAGAAATTTCAGTTCTGGTCAAGACATTTCATTCGGGTGCATCACTAAGTACAGCTTTATCGTCCTCGTCTTTAACGTGTTCTGTGCTCTACAGTACGTATCTACAGAACAGAGTTATATGTCCTCAGGGAGGAGTCTGTAAATTATTTTAGGCTGTCCTGGCCTTTTATGTTTGGCAAGTAAGCTCCACAAGAGTTTTTAAGTGCAATGATTTATAATATGCAAGACGTTCCTGCGCATCTGATTGAAAGCCAATGTGTCTATAAATCTGTCTGGCACTGGCCGCTGTCAGAAAATATGGCCTGAGTAGATGACAGTTAACATTAATGCATTAAGTGAACAAGACAAAAGTGCACGTGTCTAGATGGAAGGTAAAAGAAGGCAGCTTCATGTGTGGCCTGGGTGGCATCTGCTCTTTACAGTGAAACAGATACAAACACACCTTACATCTTGCAGGTCTGAGTAACTTTTTTCTTCCAAAACTAATAATCAGGATCTTGGAATTACTGTACCTGGATTACCTGTTATTTACAGGCATCTGATAATACACAAACCATTTTGCACCTCAAATGTGCACAATAGATAAAACGTCTAGATGTTTTGATTAAAATTGCAAGTACAGACTACACTATGGTGTGCAACTAATAATAAAAAATAAATAAATAACAGAATATTGTGCTATTATAGAAAATAATTGTGAGTAGAGTCACTGTTAAAAAAAACCCAAATTTGTTTATTTTATTTCAATATAAAACCACATCCAGAAGAGACATCCTCTTACACAATAGGAACTTGTTATTTTTTGCAAACAATTAAAAAAAATAAATTAAAAAAAACAGTTAAAAAATAATTCATTCCATCTGTAAGATGAGTTAAATCCTGTAATCACTAAACGGTGCCTCACCAGTCTGTTTTCCCCTCTAGATGGAAACTCCTTCCATAAATTTTAAATAAACATCTCCTTACAGAAGCATTGACTCCAACAATAACTGAAAGCATGTTTGTTTATTATTGCTTTATGTGTGGCATCTACAGTTGAACGAGTTGTTACCATAAAAACGATAACATACATCAGACACATTAATTAACATGAGATTTAGATTAGAGTGGGCACTGTAACTGAAAAAATTTGATTCAATTATTCAACATCTGTGTTATAATTAATTGAAATTATACTTTTAATAAATGACATAATTGTGCAGTAATACACTGAATAAAAACTTTGCTCTTATTACTGCTAGCAGTAGCTTTATACACTCAGAGCTGTTTCCTTCAGTATCTTGCTTTAGTCCCTGAATAAATCAAATCTCCTGAACTAACAGGATATTATAATATATTTTAATTTCATATGATTTCTCAAACTGCTACAAATAATTGATTTGTTTCAGTTTTTTTTTTTTTAAAAACAAGTATGAACCGAGCAGAAGCTTGCATTATGCTTTATATCTGGAATCAAACAGTTCTTGGCAGTGGACGCAGACTTTTGGGCCCTACTTAATCTCAGGAGAAACACACAAAAGTAGCTGGAATCAGATCTATAATTTGACTCAAAAGTCTGATCACTCTAGTTGCGTTTGCCGTCCCGTTGATGCCACGATGTCCCAGAATTCTCCACAGTACCGCAGCGGGACAATAGCATGATACATAAATATGATGTTTGATATGACATGGGCTTGGAGCCCTGCAACACTTTTATATTAAACTCAGCTTTTCTGCAGCGATTTAAGAAACTGTAGCGTGGTTTGGCTCTGACAGGAAAAACAGAAAACGCGCAAAACACACACAATGGCAAAAAATAGCTACTGTGTGTTTAACAACTGGGAGAGCATAAATGGGAAGTGGAGCCTGAAGACAGGATTCTGCAGCTGCAGGATGGAGGGGCTGAATTGTCGTCTTCTTTTTTTTTTCTTTTTCCCCCAGCAGCGCACAAACACACACGGAGGCCTGATTTAAGAGCCCTCTGACTCAGTGGGCTAAAGGTCAAAGCAATGAATGTTAAGAGCTACTTTTCTCCTCGTAGAAAGGCAGGGCACCGTGGAGTTATGGGGTGAAAGGTTAAAACTACAGCGTGTGTCACGGCTGCCTGCTTGGCCTTCTTGGACATAACTCTTTTGCGGGTGAACTAAGTTTGGAACTCGTGACATGTTTCTCTTTTGACAATGCAGACTGCACCGATCCCACCGTTATGAAGAGTAATATACGAAAGGTTAATTATTTCTGCCCATGATATTCCCTACGTAAACAGCAGAGCTGTTGCTTCACATGAGGTTTCTTTGATGAGGCCGGCCGTAGGCCACTACAGTCAGCGTTTTCATGTGTTTGCGGTGAACGCATGACAAGGTGCAAGTAGGGGCGTAGTGGTGTTTATCTAAGCAACGAAAGCAGTCGGCTTTGAAAAGCAGTTATTTACTTCACTTTGCCCATTTTTTTAGTTTTTTTTTTGCTTTTGCTTTTTGTGTGTGTGTATATCTCAGACTGACTGTGTGCCCCGTTTCACAGGGCAGGGCTGCTGGGAAAGTTTGGGAGGCGGCTGACATTTCTGAACGCTCGCTGTAATGCAGCGGAGAGAAAAGAGGTTGCTCGCTCTCATACTATTTATACTTAATTACAGAGAGCACTTAAACCATTTCCCAGATGCAAAAATGTGAAACGACTTTGTCATGCAGCGCGACAGCTCCAGAGTGTCACGTCAGTTGTTCTCATAAAAGCGTGTCTTGAAAGAGAACGACGAGGCTGGACGTGTCCGAAACTATCCTCCGCCGAACGGCATAAAGACTCAGAGATCGAGCATTTTGCGTCGTTTAAATAAGCTTACCATATTGATGAGCTGCGTGTGAACTATGTCTTCGACAAGAGCAGCCGTTTCGTGCAGGGGTTTCCGAGAGTCACCCAGCGCAAACCTGCAACACACAACACACACACTTTTAAATATGGTGGAATTCTGTGTTTGACTGCTATATAGCTAAAAATCTGGAATATTTCAGAAAGCAGCTTCACTAAAGTGCGTAAAGATTTATTTCTTCTACTGATCTTCATGGCAATACTTGGATGCATCTTGGTTTTCTCCAATATCTTTGCCTAATTTATCCGTTGTCAGTTCACACCTATTAGTCGCTCCTGTCACTCAACAGTTACTAACTTACACGAGCTTTCACCAAGGCAAGTGAAGCTCGACCTCTCATGCTAAATCAGTGCCAATAATAAAAGGAGTTATTTTAATTGCACCCGAGGACAAACAACAATCTTAACAAAGCCAAAAGCTACATTTGAAAGAACGCACACGATGCGACTGGCTTTCACACAGAGGTACCAACTTTCCTTACAAGTAAAACCTCGGAGGCAGAAGGCAAAAGAAAAAAGAAGTTTACCACAAAAACCCCTAGTGTATGTCGGTGGACGGGACGGCTCCATGCTAACAGCATAAATGATACAATATGTAGCTGGTGAACTGATATTCAACTGCAATCTACAGAGAGGTTTGGATTTATAAACCATGTCCTGTACAAGCTTATTTTACACTTTTATTAAACAATTAAAGAATTAAAAGTGCATATTTGATCAGCCCTCAGGTCAACATGAATATGATATTATACAATTACGTATTTTATTATATAATGTAATAAGTATGCAGACCTAAAAAAATAAATAAATAAAAAACTTTTGTACTTTTATTTCTGACAAATAGAAAAAAAATCTCAATATATATAAAAATATATATATATTAAATAGACCTCTGAGACATATTGAAGAAAAATATGAACAGGGAGCACACCTTACGTTTTACCCTGCGATTTTATTATTGAACAATTTGTTTATCCAGACAGAGATGCAAAATAATCTTTTTGTTTTCTACTGGCTCACGAGACAGAGGTTTGCAAATGCACAGGTCAAAGTTCACTTAGGTAAAGTAGGAGCAAAGCTAAGGTGATTGCCTGATCGGTCTTTTACATCCCGTGTCCTTTCCCCTTCAGTGAGTTTTCCACCAGACGCTTTTTATTCAGGTTTGGTCTGACCTCTGCTTTAACTGCAAAAGCAGAAAAGCTTAGTTTCCAGGTATCGCAAGGGGTCAAAAAAATGTAAATGTTATGGCTAAGTCATAAATATTGGCACCATTCCACCATAGCTTAATACCTTAAACTAAAATGTCTGCACTATAGCTTTTTTAGACTTTTTTTTTTTTGGAAGAAAGAATCATTTACATAATACAAAGCAAAAGCTCTCTGCCATCTCTGAAAGCACCAAACATGTATATGAGAAAATAAAATAAAAACACGGTGCCAGTATATGCACCAAGTCAGTTCCAAGAGGTCAGAGGTCATTTTGATATTACTCCTCTGATTGTTATTATGTTCGGATGAATGCACTAATACCTCCCTGTGATAGTCGAGAGTCAATCTACTCAACAAAGGCTAGAGGAAAGCACTGCTTTATTTGTACATCCTTAACCTCTCAGCGACATAATTAGGATTCAAGCCATCTCCTGAAGATACCTTATCCTCAGATATCATGAAGATAACATAGCATCTATGTTTAGATGCTGTCTTCCCCACTCTCATTGATCACTCAGGTTTGTTGACGGTGAGGTGATTGTTTGCTTTACAT
>JAOVVA010000002.1:16599756-16619475 GCA_028565275.1 Leiocassis micropogon | reverse complement strand
TTTGATTGTGTAAAGCTGCTTTGCGACAATGACAATTGTTAAAAGCGCTATACAAATAAAATTGAATTGAACTGAATATATGTCAACCGCTCAAACAGCTGTGCTGCACTGGCTTATCACATCTACATCTGGATGCTCACGCAGCTAATGGGTTTTAGGCTTAATTACTGCAGATTAGTAAAACTTTTTCTTAATTCTAAATAAAAGAGATTGATAACAGGCTGATGAGTAAATTGGATGTGTGTAGGGCAGCGAGTAATAAAAAAAAATAATAAAAAAAAGGCATCTGAAAATCTCCTTCCCAACCGTTTACAAGGTGGGATTTAAGCGCTGTCAGCCAGGTTGTTTTCAGTACTATGGCACCTTCATGCTTGTCAGTAGCAATTAGGATCTGGTTTTCAGTAGCAATTAGACTCAAGCTTTGTTAAAAACGCTATAGTGAGTTTGACTTTAGGTACCGGCTCGGAAAAAAAGATCTAAAGGTTATGCCGTTATTACATAATATATAATAATAATAATAATAATAATAATAATGGAATCTTAGCAAGTTAAGAATGAGGATAAAAACAAGTGTCAGTAGTCAGTAGTAAAGATCCGTTACCACACCAGTAATGCAGTTATGCTCGAGTCATGTGGCACTAATAAAAAGAAAAGTCACATCAATTAACAGAAGCGGCCATGCTCATCCTACGTCACTAAAACTAGTCAGCTTACCCACGGCCAACGTGCTGTTTACAAATTCTACACTCCTTTATTCGCAAGTTTTCCCACATTGCGGCTGCCAGAGCTTCCCACATTCAGTGTGCTTAATATCGACACAGTGGTTTCATCCAATGCAAGTGCAAACCGCTAAACAGCCACAGACTTGCTGCAGTCAGGAGAGATAGTATACTATAGAAAGACAATATTTCAACCATGACAATAAACTCACTAATGAACCTGAATAACTGAATTTAAGCAGAGGTGACAAATCCGATCCTGTAATGCAAAAGCACGGTTTACTTTCCAACACTACAGATGTATTACAGCATCATTAACTGTCTTCTCAGACACCACACTCTTCAAAAAGCATTTTTACATTTTAATCCACACATGCATGCAAACTACAGATATTAAAATCCCTAGATTATGAATTGTGCAATATTATAGCTGAACACATTGGTCCTATCAAACTGCAGCTACTTTTTGTCAACACAACAAATATCATTAAGGACCACCAACTCGTTTTTATTTCCTTCATGGTTCAAAGACAAAAAAAACCCACACACGTACACACCTACCCTTGAAAAATGGTACATCTGGATATTGAATATTTCAACCATAATGCTGTCAATTAACTTTTATTACAACCCCGTTTCATTTCTTTGCTTCACATAAATACATTTTAATCCAAATGGCTTCCAGAGGAAAATCAGTAATTTACTCCAGTTGGGTAATTTATTCCATTTGTTTGGTTACAAAGCAGTTTAGTTTTGCTCAGGAAACCAGTGAGACAACAGTCGCTACATAGGAAGTTTGCAGACTGGATTTGGAAAGGGGGAAAAAAAAGAAAAAATGCTTTAAATAAATGTTACCTCAACTGCAACTCAGAAATAAATTTCATTTTTAAATATAACGTCACACTTGATACAAAACCAGAGCGGATAAAGGCAAAGGAAAATAACTGGTCGGATATATGGAGTAATAAACAGACTCGTAATTGTGAACATGCAGCGAGTCTGACATGCTGTTTTTCCTCTTCCTGTCACAGTAGTAGACGTACATGAGTGCCGGGCAGACGTACTTAATCCCTTGCATGTTGATCTGAGCTAGGCAGCATCGTTGGTTTGGCCCGTGGCCCCTGTGTGTTTACATCAATGAGCAGCACGAGTCAGTCTGCACAAATGACGCTAAACAAAAGCTTGCGAGAGCGCAGCTAGTTTGCTAAAATGGGCTGGATGTTTGGGTCCGGGCTTTGTGTTCAAAGGGCGCGCAGCACAGTGGACGCTGATGTTTATGAACTTGTGGTGCAGCAACACCCGCCTTCTGCCTTTCTGCTTGTCACCATCCGCCTAGTCGAACTTAGAAACGGGGTAAACACAGGCGTCTCACGTTTCTGATACCAGAAAACAATCGATCTAAATACATTCAAAGATCTGCACTAATGTTATTTTAAGCTGCAAACAAGTTTTTGGGAACCAAGGGGAAAGGCTTGAACAGGTTTTAATTTCAAGCAACACAAGAATAAGACATATATAAGGATATTGATTATTATTTTGATTATTAAAGGATATGTATAACGTTATTAGTTTGTTTTTTTTTACGTCTATTTGTCAGAAATCTCTCTCTCTCTCACACATTTCATCTGAAATGTCCATTTGCGCCACTAAAAATGTGCGCTGGGTTTCTGTTATTACACCCAATTTATTTTGTGGATCTGGTTAATTAAAGATGCTGGTTCATTCTGCGTAACGTAGGGCGACATTAACTTTGCGGCTTAATGATTCTTAATTTTAAAAAGCGCAAAATCCTCAGGATTAGGGTTTCAGGGTTAACCAAAAAGAATTATGATTCAATTCGTTCAGCAGACTCTGCGCCGTAATTTAATTAGCACTGTAACCCGGGCGGTGGAGAAGCACTTGTGTTTTTTCACGAGTAAAACCAAAGATTTGCCAGGTTTCACGGTGACGCATCGCCACTCGTGAATCATTCATGTGGGCAGAGTTTAAAGAATAATATTTTTATTTTAAGGCAGGGGAAAATCCAAAGTGAATGTGAAGTTTTAGACTTGCTAAGATAGATAAAGGCAGGAGCATTATCCTGACTCCATCAGCAAGCACAGAAACTAGTCAGTGAGGCAGTTTCAAGCCCAAAATAAACTTGGGTAAGGTAAGCCGTGTTTATTTTACGGACACTGTTGCAGGTCGGTGAGTGAAGTGCAGTCTTGTGCTGGCACCCACACCTGAAAGTGAGAGAGGGTGAAACATAATGACAGGCCTCTGACATCACAACCTTGGAGACGAACATCAGCGGTACTGGTCTGGAAGAACACACTTTATCGTTCGTTAGTGGAATTGTCATTGTTGTTGTTGTTTTTCCACTACTGATGGCTGCTATAGACAAGCTGCTTATTCCATGGATTTTTTTTGGACTGATGATAAACCGCGTCTGGAGACATGAGGATCTTTGCATCATGTCGATGTGAGACACTAATGATGTGAACACAGTACAAGCTTATTTCAGTTTTCTGCGTTGGAGCGGTTGTTCATAATTTCTGCAGGATTTTTCCATTCAGGACTGGATTTACAGTATGTGTTTCTGTGTGTGTCTGTGCTTGGAACGGCTGTGGAGTTTTCCAGGCTAAGAAGCGTTTATAGAAGTTGGGTGGGGTTAGACTGGGCCGGACTAGCGCTATTTCGGGACAGTTGAAGCAGGCCTCTCCAGTCTGCGAAACACACTTCTGATACGGGGAAATGAGCACTCAGAGACAGAAAAACATCCAGAGATTCACATGGGTTTAAGAGGGAACTCTGATGTTGAAAATAAAGACGTATTATTTTCCAAAAGTGCCTTATGCGTTGGTAAGAAACCCTAAAGATAAGTAGCAGATTGATCCATTGCGATTAATAAATAAGAATAATTATAATTATTATAATCATCATAGTTAATAAAGTGCTTATCTATATGCAAATGTATGCATCACAAAAGTAACACTGGAATAATTTCACTGAGTATACCACAGTAAAAAAAAAAAAATACAACCAATCCTGGTTATAGTTAATTGTTAAAAAAAATAAATAAAAAAAGTTAACATTTACAAATTATTTATGTCATAAACACAAAATTCACACATTTTACAACAATATTCACTAACAGAAGCCACAATATATATATTTCTTCTAGTTTGGAGTTCAGTTTGACCCTCTTGATATTAGTTAAATGGTTACCAACATAATGCTTGAGTGATTCTATAAAGCTTAACGTGATTTATTTTATTGAGAGAGGGAGAGAGGAAGAAAAGAGGTAACAGGGCGCTAGCGCCTCGAGGTATGCATTTAAGGTTTAAATCCGTAATGTTATAGGCAGAGGCTGTCCAGGAAAATAAACAGTTGTAGCAGCCCCCGTCATAACTGAAGGCAGAGTTTGTTATTTCGTTCAATGCACTGGCAGGCGATATGGAGACCTTCAGCACTTATTACACTCCGCTTATTTGACTTTGTCTACTCAAACACAGCCGGGATGAGAGCGGTACAGTACTCAGAGCGTGGAATATTAGCAACATACATTAGCTTTGAGCAGGCAAATGACATTAAAAGAATTCATATAATTTTTTTTTACACAACAGTGCTTTTGAATTCATGGATCTAATTTGCCCGAGGGTGTCGTTTCTTTCGTTCTTTTTTTTTTTTTTTTTAAATAATGGAACAGATTTATATTAATGTGCTTGTTTTAATATGTTTCTGTTTATAGAGTCACAACCTTTAACTTGGACTAATATCTTTAACAATTTTTTAAATAATTTTTTTGTTGCAGTATGTAACAGACTAAATGTTTAATCATTATTATGAGGATTTTTTTTCCTATGGAAATGGTTATTTCGTTTCTGTTAGAAGTCTCCAGTATCAGTGCTTCATAACAGTTGATATGATTAGTCTAAAGACAGAGGGCTTCACAGGTTCTCTGTAACATGGCTTGTCTGGTAGGCGATAGCAGAAAATAACTTGTTCGGCCCATGTCCCAGTAAAGTACATTATATGATTAAAAGTAGGTTTACACCTGACCATAATACCCATTTGTGTACTTTCTGAAGATCCCAGTCCAGATTTAGTCTTCGTTGTTTTAACAATAACTTCCTCTTTTCTGGGAAGTCTTTCCACTAAATTTTGCAGCGTGGCTACGGGCATTTGCTCTTTCAGCCACAAGAGCGTTAGTGAGGTCGGGCACCGATGTCGGCCGAGAAGATCTGGCTTTAGTTCCAGTCAAGTGAAATTGTAATGCTACAGCATTTATGGAAAGAGTTTGTAGGTAAAAGTCACGGTTCGGTATATTTTCAGTTCCGGGAAGTGAGAATAACAAGAATATTTTATTTTCAATATATATATATATTTTTTATTTAACTTGTACAGTAGATACACAAACCTGTACAGATTTATTTACTTTTATCAGTGGCAAACTGGCACAATTTCCTAAATCTATAAGGAATGCACATAAAGGCGTATCATTTTCTTAAAAAAAAAATAATAATAAAAAAAAAAACATACCTATATCTAGGTGCCTACAGTAGGTGCTGAGTTGTTGAAGAATATTAACAGTAATATCTACAGGAAATACTGCACACAAGGTTTCTTTTAAATCAGGGATATTTAAAGGATCTGTTAAATATTTGCACTGGTGATGCCACTGTTACTACTTTTGCACAACTCGGTGAACCTTTCTTTCTCGACAGAGTAAATGACATGAAGTCAGCATGGGATATCTGAGTAAATCTGAGTTTCTTCCGCATTTACGAAGTGATGTCAAATCAACATGGCTGCACACAGCATCGTAAAATAAACAAAGCAAAAGTACTTACTTTTAACCGAATCAACCGTATATAGATTGTACGCACTGGTTTGTTAAATCTGAAACAATGACTATACAGTTCCCTGTTTTAAAAAGAGAATATACACCATAATATTCACTCACCTGACTGACTTACCCTTTAAGAAATATGGTTTGATGGGTATGATGGTCTGGTGTCCAAATCGCTCAGATGAAATTGCGCAAATGTAAAAATTAATGGTTAAAAAGTATAAAGGAAGATTTGGCTTTTTAAAAATTAATACTGAAGTGTAATTGTTGGCAACTCTGAAAGGAATTAAACACATCAGGATGCCGTTATAGGGAAATAATTTACTTCAGGGTGGCAAGAATAGACCATTAGACTGCCTTGTCATTTATTATTTTCCTATCAAAGCTAGCCTTGTTGTGTTTTATTTCTTATGCATTAATTCCTTAACGGATCATTAAAGCTCGTCAACAAAGCGGAAAACTTCAAAGCAGAGTCGTAATTGCTTTGTTTTCTCCCCCTTTGTGTCTATGAATCTAC
Source organism: Leiocassis micropogon (assembly GCA_028565275.1). Taxonomy (NCBI): domain Eukaryota; kingdom Metazoa; phylum Chordata; class Actinopteri; order Siluriformes; family Bagridae; genus Leiocassis; species Leiocassis micropogon. The sequence goes on along the minus strand of JAOVVA010000002.1, from coordinate 16,613,408 downwards.
AGAATCAATTTCTGAACAATGTAAAACAGTACGTCATTAGTGATTTAGCATGTGATTTATAATGAGATTTAAACAGCACTACGCCACAAAAACAGAAAGACAAGGTCACGCTATCTGTCCAATTAATTATGCATTTAACCCTTTCAGGAAACTTTCACTTGGAGTAAAAAAAAAAAAAAAAAAAAAAAAACGGTGCACAGGACCGGCTGGGCCTGGGTGCTGGGGAACGTGTGTCTCTTCCCCCCCACCAGCTGTCCCATACAGAAAACCCCCGGAGGACGGCTTTATCATGAACACATGCTACCTGCAGATCGGGGGCTCGCTCACCACCACATAATGAAGACAAATGGTGATTACTGACGTGTGCTTTCTCCCTCGCTCCTAATCATATTAAAGCGTCTTGTGTTTGTACAGAGATAAAGAGGCTTTGGCTGTGTTAAAAACGCATTAGCGTTAAACCTGAGAGGGTGTCCAGGTTTTTTTTCCCCTTCGGCCTCTTTTTATTTTCAAAAGATTAGCTTAATCTCATAACATCATGGCCCAGTCTATCAACATTATTGCTGGAAAAGAGTGGTCTGAGCTAAAGTACGGTTTTTCTGCTTTCCATTAAAAGTCTGTGTCTATATTATTTAGCTTTTTTTTTTTTTTTTTACACTGGTAATATTTACAACAATTAAGACCTAAAAGACAGCATATGTAATCAACAGTTGAATCAGATTTTTTCCATTCAGTGGGGAAAAAAAGCTATCAAGTTTCAGATCAGTCTCAATGTACAGTAACAGTTAATCAAGATATTCCACAATCAACTCGGTTTCAGTCATTATGATAAAGATTGATGATGCACAAGTGAAGAAACTAAAATGTGCTGGATGTCTTTATGTAATGTTTCTATAAAGGATTAATTTAAGCCAGTATCAAGTTCAAATGATGAGGAAAAAAAATTACAAGACAAAATTAATTTCAATAAGAGAGACAGAGATGTGTGTCCTAATTGCCTGGAGGATTTATAAGCCATCTTAGGCGCCAAGGAATATTCAAAATGATCATTCATCCTTATAATCCTTCTCATGGCATTTATTTGGTTCTCATCTCCCTCACATGTATGCCATGTTTAAGTAAGATTTGTCCCAATTAATGGAACAGTATTAAAAATGATGGTACAAACAGGTAAATTCAAGATCATGGTTTTCATTTCATTCGTTCTTCTTCACAAAGAACTCTGCAATGGTTAATCCTGGTCTGCTGGGAATCTGAAGCCAATCCCATGGACATGTATACACTCTCAAAAAAACAAACCTGCACTCTCATCTGCACCTGGGGCAGTTTCTGAACAATCAGTATGATTTTGGTAGGTTGGAGGAAACCATAGATCTCTGAGGACTCCCACGCAGGCACAAGGAGAACATGCTGAGAATCCAAAGCTTTGAGAAGGCAGATGGATTGTAGCACTGCGGGTCATCATGGATATTAGTGCATCAAACAAGAGGGTGACATAATGCTGGTACTATCAACATTTTTCGTTAATAATTATTTAGTACATTTTTTTTGTTATGGTGATTTGTCTTGCGTCTTTTAGACACCCATGCCCAATTCCACCTATATCCAAATGCAACTGTAGTCTAGCCTTCTTTAAATCATCCTGACCTAGAAAAACCAAGGCTTTATTAGATACAGCTTTTGTGTTTTTGTCGAACACACTGTCCATTCTGGTAAATCTGTCCTGGGTACTTTCTCCATCTTTACCCTGCTTAGGTGGTGAAATTATGGGTTGTAAGTCAACATTTATTTTGCGTTTTGCTCAAACTTCATGCATGTTTTGTGTGCTCAAAATGACAAGGAAAGGCAGTGAAGCATCTAGTGCGCAGGCCTGTTCGAAACCCAGCACCACAAGCTCCAAACCATAGACCGACACAAGACCACAGCAAATAGCAAGATCAGGGCGCGAGCACCATCCGCACGACCACCACGTCACTATTCGATACCACTAATAAGGTGGCACACACTGTCCGTGGTCCAGGATCAAGCCTAATCGTGTTTTAGAGCGACATATATTTTAATCAGGGTCAGGAAAAAGGAAATCTACATTTCACTCCTATCAGTCACACTCCAATAAAAATGCCATTACTGCAATAACAGGATATGGTCGGTATTGGTAGACTGAAGAAAAACGCAAAAACAGCATTTAAACCCGACCACAGCTTCTGTCGATGGTATATTTCGAGAGTCTGGTTTAACCGCCCTGTTCATGGGGAATTTTTTTTTGTTTAACTACATTTTTCCTGTTATGGAGTCTGGTTTTCTGCAATTGTCCTTGTAAATCTCAAGAAAGTGCTAAGATTAAATGAGTAAGCTGTATAAATGTGCACTAAGGGTTCATTAAAAAAAAAAAAAAAATTCACATGAAAATATTCCCAGCTGGAATGACAGTGAGAACTCTCTTATAATCATATTGGTCATTAAGGGTTTAACAAGAGAATTAAAAACACAGTTGTGCAACCACACCCTTAGAGAAAAGAAACTTGTCTTAGCCTTCTGGTAAAGTAGATACCGAACAGCAGTCAGCGTAGCTCTGCCAATTGTGCTTTTTCTTTAACTTTGAAAAAAGGAGGAAAAAAATAAATAAATGAAGGTATAAAAGGGCTACAGTTTTCCAGAAATGCAAATCATTTCAGGACTAGTAAAGCATTGTTCATTTGGTTTTGAAATACTAACACAGAGAGAACCAGGAACTGAGTCGAATAGGTGCGAGCTGACCTTTAGAGCCACAAGGGTGAAGGGAGGGCAGATACTGAACACAGACGACAAGCCTTGTTTCCTTTTTCATGGACGACCTGTTTCTGTTGTTTAGAACAATTGGCCCAAGAGAAAGCCACATCCTGAGGGACAAATGCACAAGCACCTGCCGAGGCCTTACGCCGGGGTGGGTGCCTTTCTGATGCCATAGACCATTAGACTCCCATCCCATTTCATTTGAGTACAGCATTTTACCTAACAAAAATGGAGTCAGGCAGCACAATATGAGGGATGTTGGGATAACGTCAGATTCTTTCAGGTTATGTATACTCTGCTGTCCCCAACAGCATTCAATGCAAATGCAGGGCTGCAAGATGAAAAGCCAATGGACATATAGTTCTGTTCTCAAAAAATAAGGAACCAGCGTATGTTAGTGTCTGTTTTTTTTTCCTCCAAGCAAAACAAATACCATTATAATGCCGACCCTGAACAAAAAAATAAAATAAGAAATAAAAAAACCTTGGATGAGACAGGCTGTTTTCTGCAAATATTTTTTCCCCCAACGCTAATTATATACTGCAGCCTGTGCAACATGACAACAGCAGAAAGCTGATCCCAGGTCTCCCAGCTCCAGCCGAGGCCTGTTTAAGGAGCTTCTGTCTTAGACTGCCAGTCTTTATCCTCTCAGCCTGCAGAGTGCTTCCATATGTGTGAAGCGCAAGCAGCGTTAGCCGAAATCATTCACTCCAATCATGTCCTCGCCCGAGCTGCCCTCGGCGCAACACCCGAAACGTACTCGATGTCCCGAAAGCTCCCCCAAACCCTTCCAGCTCACTCCAAACTGACTCGGACAGCCATCAGGCAGCCAGGAAGCTGAATCATTACCAAATTAGAAAACGAGGAGAGGCGAGTCACTCTGAGTGTTGCATGGGAATTTTCTTTTGAACTAAGTGGTTATGACAGAGTCACAGTCATTTATGAGACTCAAAACAAAAAGGGGGCACGCAAGGGCCACACAAGACAGATGTGTTCCGCAGAAATATATATTTTTTATTTTTTTACATATAATAGGAATTACTCTCTGTATATGACTAAAAAGGAGAAACAGCTCTACTCCTGTGGTTTTTTTAGCCTGGTCCTTCAGATTAGATATGAATAGTAACCTACAATTATGTAGCGCGGAACCGGAACATGGGGGACACACTGTAAAACGCAGCGTCCAACATCTAACGTGGTGCTCAAACAAAATAAGCATCTCGCTGTGCCTAAAAGCAAATCTAAAAATATTGTAGCACAGCTGGTTTACATTTATTTTCTAAGCCTTAGGAACAACATTCAGTTGTTTCTCAGTTTCAAAAGGAAAAAAAAAAAATGCAAATTGTGAAAAGTCTGTAGAATAGCGAATGTACATGGTAAACACACACTTTGAGGCAGTGTGAGAGTAAAAACTTGAATAAAAAAAAAATAAAAATCCAACGATATTTTTAATGAATATTTAAGTGAAATGCTTCCAAACAGTTTAATAAACCAAACAGAAATAATTAAATGCTGGTTAAAAAAAAATGCATTACAACAACTTGTGTAGCAAAACATACAATAATGGAGCAGGTCGGGTTTTGTTTATACTTCTTTACTACAATTATTTTGTAGTATTAGGTATAAGGGCTATAATTTGTAATTTGCTTTACTGACTGCTTTGTAATTAGTGCTTTAAAAATATGGTTTAAGCCTTAAGGGTCCTGCAGGGAATCCTTCTAAAGGAACTTTAGGTTTTATATAGAGCCGGTAACTAAGCAAAGAACCTTAGAAAAGCTGATTTTTAAGAGAGTATAGCTTTTCTTTGAGAACATCTTTATAAACTTTAAAAACTCTTAACTATCCAAAGAACCACTGAGAAATTATTTTAACAGTGTCTTTAACATTGTGTGGCTTTTCTTTGGAAATGTTCAAATAGTAATTTCAGGTTTCAAATAGTAATTTCAGGACCTTATTAGAAACCTAAACTTTCCAAACTCTCGGAGAAGTACTTTTTAGGAAAGAATGCATACCTTTTTTTTTTTTTAAACTACATTCTCTTTATGAATTTATGAAACTTTAACTAACCAACAATCCAAAGAACTCTTGAGGAATGAGAATGTAGAGATTTTACAGTTGAGAACCTCTTTATGAATCTAAGACAGAATTCTAAAAAAAATCCCTGAAGAACCTGTTTTTAGTCACTGAAGCTTTTTATTATAACATTTTTTAAGCCAAATACAGTGCTGTGAAAAAGCTAAATTTTTCTTTTGTTGCATATTTGTCATGAATGAATGAGATCATCAAAAAAAAAATTATATTACACAAAGATAACCCAAGTAAATACAAAACGCAGTTTTTAAATGATGATTTCATTTATTAAGGAAAAAAAGCTGTCCAAACCTTCCTGGTCCTATGTTAAAAAGTAGAAAAATTACCCTTGCTAAATCATGAATGAACTATGATTTTTGGAAAGCTGAGTTTAATTCCACTAGCCACACCCAGTTCTGATTACTGCCAGACATGTTGAACTAAGAAATCACTTAAATAGAACCTGTCTGACAAAGATCTCAAAATGTAACACATCATGCTACGATCTAAAAAAATTCAAGAACAGATGAGAAACAAAGTCAGGAAAGGGGCACATATTTATTTACAGCACTGTATGTTCATGGACCTGAAAAACTCAAAGAACCAATGTAATAAAGCAAAGAAAAAAAAGAAAAAAAAAAAGGCATAGCCAGCAAAAGATTTCAAAAAGAACATCTTTATAAATCAAAGAAACTTTTCAGTAGGACCTCTTTATAAATGTAAGAACCCTTAATTATCTAAAGTATGCTTGAGGAAAGCTTTTTATACAGTTTTCGAGCTTTTCATTAAAGATGGATCGGGGAAGCATTAATTAACCAAAGAACCCTTCAGGAACAGGTCTTAAATGTGTAGGGCTTTTCATTCACAAACATTAATTGCTCCTTCTTCTGTTGTGCTTTGGTCAGGCTGAACTTTTGGATATATTCTCAATCTGGATAAAACAGTCTCCAAAATAAATAAATGTAACAGCTTAAATGTCCCTTAGTAAAACACCATAAAATCTCACCACATTCACATACACAAATCTGAAATCGTACAAATGCTAAATGGCAGTGTTGCGATTTATTTGTACGTTTAACTTTCTGCGAATCAAATACAAATCAAATAAAAATAAAAGCAATAAAAAGAGACACACATACATATGAAGGTATTCAGAACAGGATCCACATTTCCTGAATGTGAAAGTCGGGTCTCCTCAGCTGTCGAGTTTACTCAGTTAAAATCAGAAAACTGATTACCCTGACTCATTTAAGTTGTAACTTAATTTTAGTTATGTAAACCAGCTTAATAAATGTTGTTTTTCCTAATTTAATAGTGCAGTTCTGTATTTTTTTCCCCCGAAGGAGACACACACACATCTCTTAGCACACCCAAACACATTTGAGAGCATGTCTGCAGTTCCTAGAAAGCTTAGACCTAAAACACACCGGCTCACCAGTTTAAGTGGGAAAAGGTGCAATGGTTTTGACTGATAATTTGCCAAGGACCAAAGGTCTTAAAAGCAAACCTGCACATGGGTAAGATTTCCATTTAATACTGACCTTTATAATCATGCAAGACTCTGAAGGCAGAAACCACAAGGGCAAGAGTAGAAAGAAATGGCTGATGGTAGAAGCGTGCTTTGGGGATAATCTGACAGCTCAGTGACCATAGGGAGAGGGGGGTTGAGAGGAGATTTACTCGAAAAGATGACAGAAAACCACAGGGCCACAGAGCTGGCCAGAGAAACGTGCCTTCTTTCAGCATGGAAGAGGACTCTGCATCTGTGTAGCCCCAGCCTCAGCATTATTACTGCAATTAGCCCATGTCTTAAGGGGATTATGATTATATTGCTCCTTTTCATCAGCGGAGGGCTTCAGCAGCACTGCGAGGAGTAGCTTGTCATCGGAAAGTCCACAGAAACATGTGTGCAGTGGCTATTAGCCTTAGAAACACAGTTTCCTAAGAACACTAAGGAAAAAATAAGTCCCCGATTCTCGTAAGCTGCTTTACTTTCCAACCGATCTTGAGCTAGATTCGTAGGCGTGCTAGTCTACAACCCTAACTCCACCCATCATTCTAACTATAAACATTTGTGACCGCGCAGATAAATTGTCTCCTGCAAATTCCTACAAATTTCCAACCGTTTGACCACAATGTTACCTCACATCCTATCAACTTGAACTTCAGACTTGATGTACGAGCAGACAGTAACTTGAACAACCCGGGAATGAAGGGGGATGGGGACATTATGAATTATTTAGTTGTTTATTAATGAAAATGACTGAGTTAGTTTGCCAAAGCAAAGAACCAGCACTTCCAAAAAAACATGAGGGACGTGTGTTAAAAAGCACTGGAGAGTGTGTGGTGAGGTCATTCAGCAGCTCAGCCAGACTGTCATTACCATCTCACCATGCCGGATCATAACCGCATCATCCCTAAAGCTATACACATTACATCGGCCCTGACTACCTCACAAGTGCAGCCTTGCTCAATGCACTGCGACTATGAGCAGATTTAGAATTTATTGACATCAACAAGTTTTCTGCTTCAGGTTATTAATTTGTGTGCCAGAAAAAAAACATTAAATATAAAGTAAAGTGCCAAAGTCTTGAGCCACCACTCATTTCCACATTTATTCATTCATTCTTGAATATCAATCTTCTATATCACTTATCCTGTGTACAGGGTCACGGGGCCTTGAGCCTATCCCAGAAGACTTAGGACAGGAGGGCTACACCAACAGTTAACCTACAGTATCTGCATGTCTTTGGACTATAGGAAGAAACCGAAGTAAGTGGAAACCCACCAAGCATGGGGAGAACACGCAAACTCCACATGAACTATACCACAGTGTTAACCACTACGCCAACATGCCTCCCTCATTTCTTCATATTAAATGAAATTAAATTATGCAGATTAAATTCCCTAAAGCCCCTAAAGATACCAAGTTCTAAATTGGTTGTTTATGGAACACCCTCAGCAGCAACCTCATTTCCCCTCTCGTCTGTTCCAACTACTTGGCATTCAGTATCACCAGTATACGAATCACTGGCCTGAACATCTATTATCATCTGCTCTTCACTGGTTCATACCTTAAGTTAGATGTTATTTTTTTTATGCTTGAATGACTCATAGATGACTATGTGGCTTAACAAACAAAAACATTTATCTGAAACTGGTCAGATACAGGAACTGGACTCAAAATTAGTGCCAAAAAGTCATTCAGGAAGCCTGGAGAACTATTCCTCAAGACTACATTAAAATACAAGTCTACAAGTCTAAAATATATATATATATAAAAAAAATTTTTTTTTTAAAAACATAAAAAAAGGGGGGTGGCTCAAGACTTTTGTACAGCACTGTAATTTAAAATCTAATCAGCTCACTGCTGGTTACAATGAAAATTCCTACAAACATTCAACCACTCTTTCTTGAGAAATCGTGCTTAACAGAAATTCAGATGCACAAACAGACAACCCAAAAATAATAAGGAGAAAAATGTCTCAATTAAATAAAACTTTGCGTCTGGGATATCAGTGGTTTCTTATTTGCCAGTAGACAAGTTACTTCAAGAACCAGAGGAAGAAAAGATATTTAAACGTAAGGCAATACAGGATGGCAGGACGAACCTTGCTGGCTACCTGCTGCACTACACACGTCGACAATACACACTCTGACTGATGGTAGAACAGTTTCTACTAGGTGGATTCTTTTGCATGCACATAGGACACTATATTTACACTGACAGAAGCCTGAAGCCAATATGGAAACACTGATAAAACTGAGCAAAAAGAGTTCAAAGCACTTCCTAGCACAAAAATCCACCACGCTGCAAATGAGCAAGATATGAATAATTGTTTATGATGCGAGGACACAGCAGGTCAAAGCCAAAATTGGAAGAATCAAAGAATTGAATTTAATAATAGTCGTAAACACAATGCACAATCAGATCGTTTTAATGTAACACATTTCCTCACCTTTTTCAATCTCAGTTCCCTAATTTTCTTTTTGATTCTGTGAAGCTGCTTAGCGACAATCACCATTGTTAAAAGCACGATATAAATAAAACTGAACTGACTGAATTGAAAGTACTGCACTAAAGCCTTGAGAAGTTATTTCACCGTGATTTCAAGTTATTTCAATATAAATCTCTTAGCCAGACTCGAAAATGTTATTTTTTATTTAAATTGCATGCACTAACCATGCATTTTAGGATATTTCAAGTATTGAAAAAATAATAATTATGTTAGGAATACAATAGCCAAGTTTTAGTACTGCTGAGAAGCATTGCATAACAAACTCAAATAAAATCCTAAACATAAAAATATAATAATTTCTTCTTTTATATACAATATAAATACAGAACCATTATACACCAGCCCCTATAATTATGTAGCTGTGTTAAATAGCTCCAAAGCCACTAATAAGGAGACATTGTTCCAGAGATTAAACCTGGTTGAGGTCACTAAAGAGCTGGATCCTTCTTACCACATGCCTTGTGTAGTCACTGCTACAGACTTGGGGATAAATATCACCAGACTCAATTCATTAAGACCTGTATACATTACTCCTCCTTTGAAATTCTAACTCGGGGTAATCATGCAAGGCTTGGGCTCCAGCTCTTCACTCCAGCTTCTGTGTCTCGGACTCGGAGCACATGATCAAGGCATTTATATTGACACCAGTTATTATCATAGCATTGCTAAAATAAATACGCTTCCCCATATAAAGCATACAGGACTCGGGCGATCGCACTGTTAGGACCCATAATGGCGTGAGGTTTGACAAATACTGACACGGTGATATCTTTGGGTTCTCCTGCACAAAGCCTGAACTAATACGATGGATAAAGATAAAAGATAAAATAGACATTCATCTGTGTGTAAATATATTAAGTTCATAGTGGAGTCATCTGGTGCGGAAACTGTCAGTGGACATGACACGTGGGAGAAAAATGACTGACTGACAGCGCGGAGCAGCGAGATCAGTCCATCAAACTGAGAGTGACGTCTGGGCACACACTGTGTACAATGCATCAGAGGAACATTTCCGTACTTCCTTTCTTTAAGACAGATTCCAGATTGCTGTGTTGCTAGTGAAGGCTGCATGGGTCTGGCAATACGAACTCTGGAAAATCAAGGTTACACTAAACATTGTCACATCACAGGGCGAATGATTTAGGTTTTCCTGTATTTGAAAGATGAATGCAAAAGTTTGCACACCCTAAAAAGAAAAATCTCTAAAAAAAAAAAAAAATCTAAAAAACATAGATAGAGAAAGTGGAAAAGCAGAATCATGACAGTTCTTGATTTAACAGATGGATATATATATTATATTATATATATATATATATAATATAGCTTGTGAATGAAGACGTAAAAACGACAGCCATCCGTAGGAACTGTAAACATGATCGTTCACCAATACCATTTACACATTACCCGTATGTCATTATACCATTATTGCCACATCCCTGTAGAGTCCTGACCTCACTCCAGGCCATTTCTACATTTGGGCCATTAAAGGAGTTCCTGGGAGGCCATCATTTCACAGAATTGTGGCACTGGTGTACTGAGAAAACTTTCTTGGTATCTTGATAGTATCTTAACGTACTAGTTAAATGTAGAAATATATAAAAGGTTAAAGCTAAAAATAAGTTGATCAGCTTTAATGTAATCAGTAATATTATTATTCCAGGTTAAAGCCCACATAGAGGTCCGTCTGTCTTTCTGTACGGCAGAACTCTCCGTCCAACTAATTAATATGAAGAAATAAAATTTTGTACGGTTGAGTATCTTACTCCTTGTTTACGCCAAGTTGTTGTTTATCCTTAGTCAAATACAATCCTTGTTCAGTAATCAGAGAGTGAATGAAAGATGAGAAATCGAAAAAGTAGATCGGATAAGGATTAAGTTTTGTCTTAAAACGACTCAGACGCGTTAAAATTCACTTATACCACTTCATCGCTGTTATGTCAGCTGTGAAAATATTAACTAATCCCAGTAAAAATATTCAATTTAGATTTTCTAATTAATATCTATCGGTACAGTTGTTTGTTTACATTGAGCAAGTAGCTTATTAGAAGTGTTTTTTTTTCAAGTAGATTATTAAACCTGGCATATAACTGTTCATAATATCGCGTTTTTCAACTCAACATTTTGATTTCACTTTTTATTTTTATCGATTTAAGATGCGCCCACAGTTTAACACATACACAGTACACTGTCAAAACATCCGGTTCAAAATCTGGCCCATAACTGCTCATAACGTCACCTCTACTCAAGATTTTTATTTCATTTATTGCACAGGTTTAACTTTAGACAAATACCAAAGTACTGCCAAAGTTTCATTCAATCCCGTCTAGCCAGTTTTGCGGGATGTTGTGACAAATTCGGCTGGACAGTCATACATAAAAATTTCTGAGACTTGGTTTCGAGTCCTCCAATAATGTGAAAATCTCATTGAACAAGCGAGTTCTGACCAATGTACAAAAAAAAAAAAAATCCCTTTCTTTTAATTGAATGGCTCACGATAGAGTCAACATAATAAAACCCTCATGCTAACATGCCATACTTTATCATTCTGCTTTAGCTACTACTTTTTAAGGCCATGAATTAGGATTCCAGACACCAAAAAAAATGGGACTGTGGCACACATGGAAGCTTTTACTGGCATGGTGGGCTAGATAATAAATGTATCATTTATAACAGCTATATTTCAAAATAATTATTCCACAAAGCAAAAATAATTGTATGTAAAACAGATGAAATTAATTTAAAAATTAATCATAACTTCATGATTTCCCTGAGGGAAAAATTCAGTTTGTTTGACTAAAACCCCTATATTCCATTTAGAAGCCTGTGGAAAGGACTTTTTTTGTTGTTGTAACACAGCAAATACAGTCTTTAATATATATATATATAAAAAAAAAAAAAACACTTAATTTTGTTCTACTAAAATACTATTCATGCTTTCAAAATCATTTCAAATCAATCGTAATGAAAATGTGACGCTGCTAGCACAGGACATTTAAAGGTAACTCTAGGAAGAAGAAAGGCCACCAATCACAATCAGCCATTTGTTACGCTCATAGCACTTTGCTGCTTCACTTTCAAAGCTTTAGCTTCTGTATTTGCTTATCACACTCTTCGCTTTGATTGATTACGTGTTGCGTGACAGGATGCATGTGTGCATTGGTTATGTTGCTGCATGTAGCTCATTTGCAAAGTCAAAATACTTTGTGTACTCTGTACAATTGGCAAATAGGTTTTTCTATTTCCCTGTGCCATTATTTATGTACACTGTGACAGCATGGCTCGAAAAGTGCCATTTAACGCCTGTCTGCTGTGAAGTTTACATTGGCGTCAAGTTACATCGATTTTGAATGGGAGTTTGAATATAATCCAAATTAAAGTTTGCCATGAAAGGTGACCAGTTGCACCTCTTATTTGAATACTGCTAACCACTCAGAATATGCAAAAAACAATGACTCGCAAGCTAAATACTGAACTTCACCTATAAACAGAGCCAGGGCGATGCTTACCTTTCCTTTACGCCTTTCTGAAAATATGACCTTTAAAAAAAAAATCCTATATATTTAACAATTGTTTATGATTAAAATAAAGCAAAAACATTAAAAAGAAAAAAATTAAAACATATAAAGCAGTTCAACTTTTGTCCTGTTTTGTGGATTGTTTATTAAATAAATATATATTTATTTACTATAATTATGATATTTTTTAACAGTTGTAAAATCTCCTGGAATGTTGTACCTACCGGTAAGGTTTGCCCGGTTTGCACAAGGCCACTATCTGCTTTTATTTCATGCACGTTTTTTACATCATAAGTTTGAGATGAGCTGCCAGAAATGTAGCTTCTGAAAACTGGGGGAAAAGCTGCCAAAACCTCGAAGTGCTCCCAGATCCTGCAGTTAGGATGAAGACGGACCTGAATTACACTGAAGTGTGCTCCCTCTGAATGCTACCACATGTTAACACAGGCCTCTGCACCATATTAGCTAAAGCCACTGGTTTAAAGACATGGCAAATAGAGCAGAGCCGCTGTGAGCTCATGGGCTTTCTGTTCAGTGAGTGCGCACACACGCGAGCGTACAATACACACACACACATACACACACACCAATTGCTGAGCAACATCCAAAAAACTTCACATGACTAAACACACCATAATGTCAGTGGCTTTTATAAATAACAGCTCCTAAATATCGAGTATCGGAACATTTCAAAGCGATGCATGGATACCGATACAGTTCACAACATATTTACTGTCCATACTCGAAATCAGCCCTGGTACGTCGTCTCTGGAGGCAATAAAGCCTCAAAGCAATACTAATACTCAGGGCCATAATACGCTGTATAAAAATATACATGGAATATATATTATTTTACTTCATCCCCGTGTGCCAAAAAAAAAAAAATATTATTTTTTTTAAACATACAGTGCATGTGACTTTTATTTGTTAGGAAACATGCGATTCAGGTTAAGACTATTGTGAATACATGTCACAAAGACATTACACAGGGTTTCCTGAAAGGGAGGGTAAAGTCATGACCAAATTAATTACAATGTCCTCTTGTATTTCCTTTCATCCTTTTTAAATCCATTACCAAAGCCGAGGCGTGGAAAAGAGAGCAATTAGACATCAAAAACGAGGTTTTATTTGCACTAAACATGTGTTTGTTTCTATGGTAATTACTAAAACAGTGCTAGAAAATGGAGAAACTTCTAATATATGAGAGAGAGAGAGAGAGAGAGAGAGAGAGAGCGCAACAAGCTGAAGCCTGTTGTATACTCGAAGTTTAAAAGAAACC